>UESW01002929.1:0-144097 GCA_900491605.1 Calamus simplicifolius | reverse complement strand
AGATAAATTTTTTTTTAATACAATGTTAAAGCCCCAAGTCCAGTTTATGCGTTCGACAAAAAATTTTATTTTTTTATCCTTCAGATCCATAATTTAATATTTATTTATTTTAAAAAATAATTTATTTTTTTTTTTTTTATCAATCCAAATTTCACGAAACTCAAGTCAAAAGTCAAAGAGAACCCCCAACAAATAATAGGACCCGAGTACACGCCAAGGCAGAGAAGCTCAACTGTACGGGTAAAATGACGTGACTAGCAGCAAATACAGGCAATTTTTATTAACCCATATTCCAAATATAAAATTATCCTTCCATGTTTTTTATGTGTTTTTTATATTAATAAATAAAACAGTTCTTCCTTGAAATGCACAAGTCAAAAATCAAAGTCAAGTCAATTTAAGCACAACCACTTGCGTGTCATCTCATGTACATTGCACATTCCTACTCCAAAGAATGCTAGCTCGCAGTAATTATAATCCAACAATATAGATTATCAATTTTATAGAAGAGTATTAATGGCTTGTTATGTTTGAAAGAACCCACAGAAATATTTTGCGTAAAATTTTGCTTTGTAGGGCTACCCCGTATTGCTTCTATCTTCAGAAGATTTTCAGTTAAAAATGGCACACGCGTCAAGGGCCTTGTTAGGCCAGCATCACCACAGATATCAAGCATTTACTCAACCTTGCCACTGAACACTGACCAAAAACAGCTACAGATTATGGATATCAGTTACTCCTTGAAAGTCTCAAACAAAGAAGAAATGGCAACATATTGTCCTCAGCATAAAGTTATACATATCCATGATTTAATACAATGACACCGAAGAAGGTTTAGTTTCAAGACACCCACAAAGTTGTCTAATATCGATCCCTCAATACTTTGGTGCTGGCTTCTGGGTCGGGAGAAGACCAAATCGTTTCTTAAGAAGAACCCGCTGCCTGGAGTACTTATCATCAGGAGAAAAGCGAGCTGTAAAAGAGGGAGGCATGCTATTAGTGCGCTTACACTGCATCAAGAATAATAAATGAAGCTATGGATGGGTTAAGCCAAATATCAAAACAACATAGATTAGAGATTCCTGAGCTAATTCTTGACAAGACTATAGCCCTTTGAAGCTAATGCTAATCCGCTCCCCTCCCCCAAACGTGAAGCATATACACCCAAAAAGAAGACAAAAACAGAAATACTGCATCAGTACAGAACTTGCAGATGCATCATTTGTTGGAGTGACCCTAAATAAACTGCATATGGTCTTCCAGGAAATAGTTATTGCCACAGAGGACCCAACACCAAACAACATCGTACTTCACTCCTGTACATGGATGCTGTACTGGTTTTCAACAGGAATTTGCCAAGTGCATTTTCATGTAATTGCTCACTTGACATGCATTATCAAACACCTAAAATCTTCACAGATTTTTGGTTATAACCAGTGAGGTAAAACTCAGGTCATATCTTCAAATACAAAGAATATAAAGCCTTCTCCCAACTGACAGTGTTGGAAATTAGGCAGGAGCACACTAAAATAATAAGTGATATAGATGGTAATGTAATGCACTGGCGTAACTTGGAGGGTTTCATTGGACATTTCGTTGTAAATAAGGGGCATAAAGGATCAACAGTTTCACATGCAACCTACTGTATCAAGATTTGAACATCAGTGCGCAACTCAGCAATCTTTATATCAATGCATATCTCAACAGGGCTCAAAAAATAATTAGGTTAACCGAATCTAAATTAAGGCAATGTACCCAATACATTTTTAATCCATTATGCAATTAATTATAGATTAGATATGAAATTAAGTCAGACTCGTCTCTTCCAAAATCAATCTGATCAAAACCAGAAGAAATGGAATTGAACTGATATAACTTAAGTTCATTCAGCCTGTGAAACTCCCAGGCCAGAAAAGTTTCTTGCTCAACTTCATTGAAATAATAAACCAAATATCATACACTCATGTTTCGATCTTACAAATGGGTTTCAAATCAAATATCATAATGATCCTGTTAGAGTGTCTAATTAACAAGGAACCATACAACTAAAGATGATGTTTTCTTATTTAAGCACTTAAGTGGAGAGATGTTTATGACACCACACTTATGAAGTAATGTGATCTTAGATCTCTTTTAGCCTTTTATTTTCAACAAAAGATTTTTAAAAAGTGAATAATCAAACAGACAAGTAATGATAAACCATTTTACTGTACCTGGATGAGCTGATTGTGTTGCTACACCAAGCGGTGATTCCTTCTGTAAGCATTTATGAACCAATGTCAGTAGGAAAAAATACACACACTTCACAACAGAAAAGACAATGCCCAAAAACTGTCATCAAACATACAGTAAACAACTCATAAACATATGAAATTTCAATTTGATGTCAAATCAATTAAAGCTAGATGTAAGACATACTAATTTATTAAATGGCCTACATGTAAGTGCCTCCTTGAAAAAAAGAAAATTGCAAAATAATAATAATAATAATAAAGATAGATAATTATATACAAAAGAGGACTAGTTAACCAGAGTAACATCGAAGTAATATTGACCAGGCAAATCATAACAATCAATAAAGATGCAAAACTTGGATGATAAGATTCCAAAAGACATGGAGGCAAAGAAGTAATTGCCTTAAATAGATAGATCAATTTTTGTCAGCAATTCTTAGACCAACAACATTCTTTCAGATACATATTACTTTGATTACCTCATACTCCAGGCAAAATGGTAAGATACATAACCTGATCCCATCCTGTTCTCTTTGTCTGACTTAAATGAAGGCGAAATATGTCAGAGAGACAGGATATTTTTCTCTTTTTCTTAAAGCACAATTAGGTCATTTATCTTACCTAATAAGTCAAAATTTAATAAAAAAATTAATTATATTAAGAAGCAAAATTAACTTTATTAGAGAGAAAGTGAGAGAAATGATAAGTTATCTTTCACAGTTCTTCGTATGAAGAATCACATATTGCTTGTCACAGGCTAGGTCAAAATGCATATCTGTAGTTCTTTAAAAACATTTCTAAAGAAAGATACTACTTCGTCTCAATTTTCTCTTTCCAAATTTGCTGCCAAATCACAAGCTCTACAATCTGCACTGCTTGTCCATGATGGTGTTCAAGCTTTGACTCCATTTGGAGTTGCAAACATCAACAAAGCTCACTTTGTCTCAAATTTCATATACACATCTATGTTGGATAAACACTGGTGCCCTTTTTGATAGGACCATGCCATTGAAGCTTGTTGCCAAGATTATTAAACATGCAACACCTTGGAACTTGCACAAACATAAAGGGTGCTTCTAGACACTTTTCAAACTATAATGCATTAGACCAAATATCAGAAAATAATAAAAGGGTCAAACATGAAAGACATTTCAGATCTCATGTTTACACTTTAGATGGCTGGCTCAAAGGTCTAATATAGTCTAACCCAGTAGAGAAAAATTTCCAAAGGCCTAAATCTTCACCGTCTGATCATGAAGGTGAACTTTATAATAATCATTCAAGTTTTCACCAAGCAAAATGGAGTGGACATCACACTAAATCAAGAGTGTTATCCTGAAGTATTTGGCAGATTTATCTGGCTGTTATTCTTATGACAACCATAAACCCACACAATTCACTTGCACCAATTAGTACAAATTACTTGCTAGAGCCCAAGGTTGGAGTGTATGGAATAGCACAACAAAATCATTATCCTGAGGACAATAACACAGAGCCCTTCAAAACTTTATTGTGTTATTAATATGTTTATTAAAACTAATCCACAGCTACAAACATTTATCCCCTTCCAATATGTGCTTGCAACTTCTCCAATGTCAACTAAATAACCATACCATTTAGGTCATTTCTCATTTTCCAATAGATCCTTCAATGCAATCTGTCCATTAAAGTTCCTAGCTACCATCATCAGAAGTTGCTTACCCAGAGGCACACTACACGTGTTTTTTGAAAACACCATGCATGCTGCGTACAACTGGCAAGGCGTTCTACCCTGTAAACCATTTCATAGCAGATTCCAATCATGCATTGATACTTTAGACAACTTGTTAAACACATAACAGGTACCTAGCACCTTCTCTGTTTCAGAAAGTTTGGAAGTATCTTATTTGCATTATTCCTTCTTTAGGCCTAGACCTAGTTAACTGAGAAGTCATGATTGGTAGCTCTATGTCCTTGGCTATAAAAGGTAAGAAGGAGGTGTAAAATCAGTTTTGGTGATGCCTTCCATTTTATATTTGTGCCAGACAAATCACCCCTATTCATATCGATAATTGTGTTTGGGAACATAGATTAGTTTCCTGCAAGATTTTCTACATAGAAATCTGAATTTTGCCCCAAAGTTCAAATTTCGTATGGATGTTAGTATCTGAAGTTTTTTTGATTCCCTTGCATATTCTGTGTCTGATCATCCTGATCAGATCTCCACCAGCAATGACCCAATAAATTTGAATTGGCCAGCTCAAGCAATGCCTGAAGCCCATATTTATTTTATACTCACCAGCATTATTTACAGACAAGAACACCAAAGTGATATTTTTCATTATGCACAATTGGGGATAGCTTCCCTAAGATACGGACAATTTTTTCAGATCTTTAAATTTGTCCCTCTATCATCAGAAAATTATACATGAGGAATCCTACCAATAAGCATTGATGTTTCATTAAAAACACAAAACCATAAAATAACCCTCAGCCAATATTATCAAGGAAAGCCAAATTTTTGAAATAGAACAAGCCTTGAGTAGGTTCGCTGCATATAAATTTACAAACAACAGTAGGAAGTCATCTTGAACCGCATAGTCATCTAAATACCAATCTAAATCGAAGAAATACAGAGCCACAAATAATAAAAAAGTAGATAAATCAAATTAAGAGCGAGCGAAAGAAGAGACCTTGGTGGTGTAAACTTTGTCGCCATTCTCATTTATGTAGAATTGAAGATACATGGCCACGTGCGTTGAAATGCTAAACACTGCAAAAATCCAATATTTTAGACAAACCGTTTTCGCCCCCAAAAAATTGAAGCAAAAAGAGTGAAAATTTTTTCAGCTGTTTTAAGGCCAATTAAAAAATTGCTATCGATTAATAGGTTTTTTTTAATGTGAATTCAATAACTTGAAGAACCTCCGGAGCCAACCCCCGAATCGTGATAAGAGATCTACAGCGAAAATAATACACAAAGTCCTCTGTTCCTTTCAATTATAAGATTCATGGAAAGCTGAATTCGATGCAAAATAGAAGAGAAAAATAAAGGAACCCAAGAGTCACTCGGGGAGGAAGAGAAGGCGCACCTTGCGAGCGGAGAAGCTCCTGGACCCGGACACCTAAATATGGGTTTAGGGTTTTAGCGCACCAGAGGGCAAAAGAAATTCGTATAAAAAGGGGTAAAAATTGAAACTAGACCACGTGACGTAAAGGGGTGCAACTGCTCATGAAACCCGGGTTTCCTCGACTCTAACTCTATTTATAAAATGGCAATCCTAACCCTAATTCTAATCCTATTTGTAAAGTATTAATTTTAATTTATTTTTAAAAATTAAATTTGAATTAAAATTCAAATTGATGAGAAAAATTTACCGTTTTACAATATTGCACGTAACCAGCACCTCAAACTTTTTTTGAAAACTTGAAGCTAATAAAGCTCTTTTTCTTTTGACTGTCTATTATACGTCCAAAAAAAAGTTCGGAAGATTGCTAAAGTCGTCACGTGAATCAATACGTGTGGACTAAAATCTATCAATCAAATATTTTTAATTCTAAAAATATTCACCCTCATAATACTTCAGTCTTTGATTTAGTGATGCCTTTATTTTTAATTCCAAAATATTCACCCTCATAATACCTTCCATCTTTGATTAGTGGCGCCTTCTCGCTTAATCCTAGATTCGCATGAAAAAAAAAAAAAAATTTCAGCTTCAGACGAAGGAAACTGGGGTTTTTGTGAGTCATAATTTCCCCACAACAAAAAATCGTATTATAGTTCTTTCTCTTTTCAAGGTCCATCCGTAGTCTCAGCCACATTCAAAACAATTTATATGCTTACATTGTTCATTATTCTAGTTACACCCTCCACACCACCCCTTCCCTCCATCTCTCCTCCTGTCTTTTTACCACAATATTAAACATGTAGGATGAAAAGTTTCCACAATTTTGACCTTCCTTACAAAGGAAACCTCTCACTTTGTGCACATTCATACGCCAAGCCCCTCCAAAACTGGATCGTTTACATAAGATTGACACTTCCAATGGTAAGTGAATTCAGCCACCTCAACCGATACCCCTCACTTTCTTTCCATGTGATCCTACATACTTATTCTAAAATGGTAGTCTTACTCACATTGATCGAAATCAAGCCCCTAACTTATAGCTTGTCATGATACAAATGCCTTCTTCTTCTGCCACGCCGTTCAAACACAGTAGTTTAAACATTCAAATAAATCAAGACAATTGTTCCATACATTTTCCGTCTTCGCATCTAAACCATAATCGACGACTCATATTCCCATCTAAAAGTTTCGGCTTTATAAGTTCTTCATAATCCGTTCACAGTTTCGCCATTTTCTCACCTCCCGAAAAATCTTGACAACAAGATTGATATTCCAACATCCCTATTCAAAAAAATAGAATGGATAAAAAAAAAAACAAAAGATAAAAAAAACATAGGGGCGCTCATATCAAATCAACGGATCCTTATTTCCCGGGAGATTGCAGCCAATAAGAAACGAAAAACTCCATAAAATCCACGAATTATCATGAAAAAAAGAAAAAGGGGGAATCGGGGGAAGAAAACCTGCTGGTTTTACCTGTGGATTTCGTTGCTCGCCGGTGATGATCGGAAAGATCTGGCAGCTCCCCTAGGTTCGACGAAGGCGAGCGGCGAAAATGAATGGAAGGCTGGGAGCTAGGGTTGAGGGTGAGCGGGCGAGCGGAGGAAATAACTAATAAAGCGAGCGGGTCTGCGGGCAACGGGCTGTGGGCGGGCCTATGGCCTTACGGTTCGAATTATCTCGAGTCCAGATTGATTATAATTTAAGATCAAATTAATTATAAATTAATTATAAATTAATTTTAAATTATTTAGATTTAAATTTAAATATAAATTTAAGTACAGCTGCAAATTAAATTTGGCATGCAAGATTCGAATTGAATCTTGCCCAAATTACACCCCCTATGAACGTAAGCCCGATAAACACCATGCGTTCTCACGAAGCTAGGGTAAACGAACCAAACCGCTTACAAGCTATTCGGGTCTCGGTTCGAAAAAAAGCTCGTTTCATGAAGGTAAACGAGCCGAGCTCGAGCTCAATTTCGAGCTCGAAAAATTAACAAGCCGAGCTCGAGCTTAATAAAGTTTGATTCGTTAGCTCGCGAACATGTTCGTATAGAGGCTCGCGAACATGTTCGTTTAAGGCTCGGTTATATATTATAACTGTTAACTTAATAATAATACCATTAAACCCGAACATATTCATTTAAGGCTCGATTATATATTATAACTGTTAACTAATAATACCATTAAACCGGTTGGGTTTTGAAGAACCGGTTCAACCCCAGTTTTTAGACTTCTAGGTTTAAAAAATAAAGTTAGAGTTAGATTTTTACGGTTTTTAAATAGTCTGCCCCTTTGTCTTCCTTCGTTCCCATCCTCGCGTTACCTCACAACCCCTTTATCTTCCTTCGTTCCCGTCTCGCCGTTACCTCTGCCTCTCCTCTCGGGCATTCCTCCTTTTTTTGATTTTTTATCCTGCTTTTCCTCTCTTGTCTTTTGATTGCTTTTAAATTTTTTTTTTTTCTGCCCAACTTTGTACTTCGTCTTCTTCCTTGTTCTTTTTATGCTCTCTCTTCTCTGTTTCTCATTTCAGAAGCCTTCATCTATTGGTTTTTTTTTTTTTTGTCTTCTGGTAGCAGACGAGTGGTTTCTCTGGTTAAAGATTGCGATGGAATAGGGAAACGGAAAGAAATCTATTTTTTAATATTCAATGAGAAGTCTTAACTTAAAATAACTAGTACAGTTTTAAAATAATAAATGATCTTGTTTTCTTTTTCTGTTTGTTTGCTTCTCTCTACTTTCATTAATTATTATTTAATGAAATTATGTTGGTATGTAGATATTGCTCTCAACTTATTCACATGATGCATTGCCTCAATGATCAGTAATATCACAGTCATCTCCCTTGTATGAAATCTTAATGCATTTCCCAATGAAATTGATAACTTCAATCATTATGACTAAATTGTTTATGTGGCCAGCAACTATATTTCTTTACCTATAATTGTATAAATTATTTAGGTGTTGTTAAAAACATATCTGAATTTCTTTTTTTAGTTGATTAAATCCCATGCCCCTTCCATTATCATATTTTCCGACCACTCTATCCATCAACCATTAGATGTCCATTGTTTTTCAGTTAGGCATGAGAGTTTATTTTGTCATTCAGCTCTCTTCATGGACAACAACAAACAGATTTTTTTATAGTTTAATATTTATATTTTATTATTTTTATATTATTAAATTAAAAATTAATTATGACGTCATCGATTCGATCAAACTGGTTTATTCGGTCGAACCGGTTGACCCATGACCCAAATTTACTTTATCATTTTCAATAAGGCAGAAAATATAACCTGAAGGTTTCAGAATGCTTCTATTCCACAATGTGGGATTTGGATTAATTGTTTTGATTCCTATTGTTGTTGTTTTACCTAAATACTGAAAACTATTGTGTATTTACATGGTTTTCATTTTTCTTCAGGTTTGTTAGCTAAAAGAGAACAACAAAATGTCAGCAATAAACATATCAACTCAGGATTTTGCCACAAGTCCTATTTTGGGAAAAGTTCAACCAAGTGCAAACGATACTGCTGAAGCAAATCAAAGCAAGGATATGAATCAACCTGACACCATTGATGAAGAAGAGGGTAATCCATATGCTCCAAAGAAAAGAAAGCGTACATCCAAAGCATGGACTGACTTTAAAGAGGTTACTCTTCCAGATGGGACAGTGAAGGCTAAGTGTATTCATTGTAAACATCGGTTGACAATGAACAAGACCGATGCTACAACGCATTTTCTTAGGCACCTCAAGGGATGTATGAGGAAGAAAATAGATGAGAAAGGGCAGAAAAATATTAGTGTCACCACAATTTTAGCGGAGTCGAAAACCGTGAATGTTGTGCAAAATTTTAAGTATGATCATGCGAAGATCAGAGAAATCCTTTCCCGTATGATTATTGTTCATGAGCTGCCATTTCTGTTTGCAGAATATGAGTTATTCAATTTGTTGATGAAGACAGCTACTCCATTATCAGAGAATTAGTCGTGCTACTACAAAGAAAGACTGTGTAACCAGTTATGAAATAGAGAAGAAAAAAGTGATGGCAGCATTAAAGGATGTGGACAGGGTCAGTGTGACTACAGACTTGTGGAAATCAGATCAAAAGATTTCGTATATGGTTGTCACTTGTCATTATGTGGACTCCAGTGGGCATTTGCAAAAGCGAAATCTGAATTTTTGTGATGTTCCTCCACCCCATACCGGTGTTGTCATTTCTGATGTGCTAAACAAGTGTTTGATTGAGTGGGAAATTGAAACAAAGTGTGGTCAGTAACAGTTAATAATGCTGGATACAATGATGTGGCTGTTCGGACATTAAAGGAAAACCTCTCTTACAAAAGGAATCTTCCGCTTGATGGAAAATTATTTCATGTAAGATGCTACGCGCACATCTTGAATTTATTAGTGCAAGATGGGTTATCCGAGATTGAAGGTGTGATTTACAATGTGCGTGAAAGCATGAAGTATATAGCTGCTTCGGAGGGCCGGATTAATACATTTAGTGAAATTGCAAAGCAGCTGAAACTATCTTCAAAGAAGCTTATGTTGGATTGTTGTACGAGGTGGAATGCAACATACATGATGTTATCCTTAGAGTTTAAAGATGTCTTTCCAAGGTATCAACAAAGGGATACTAATTATAATTTTTTACCAAGTGTGGAGGATTGGAAGAAGGTTGAAGTCGTTTGTTCAATTCTTGAAGAATTTAATGAAGTGACCCACCTCATTTCAGGTAGTGAATATCCAACTTCAAACTTGTTTCTCACTGAACTTTATAACATAAAAAAGTTGTTAAATGAAGCAAATGTGGGTGAGGGTGCTTACATGGTAGGCATGATTAACAAGATAAAGGTGAAATTTGATAATATTGGGGTGACTGCAACTTATTAATCTCTATAGCAGCAGTTTTAGATCCAAGAAACAAGATGAATTTGATTGAATGGTGTTTTCCAGAGATTTACTCTATAGTTGAGGCTGCCAAGCACATTACCATAGTTCGTGAGACATTACGGATATTGTACAACGAGTATGTTGAGGATCACAAAGCTAATCTTGTTGAAAAAGATGTTCAAGGTGAAACTCAAAAAGAAAGTTCTAGTTGTACAAGTAATGTTCTTGGAAAAGGAAAAGGAAAAGTAAGGGCACAATTTTCTAACTATATTAAAAATGTTGATACAGTTGAGCAAGTGAAGTCAGAATTAGATGTGTACTTGGAGGAAGGAGTTGTTCTTTGTCAAGATGATAGTAATTTTGATGCATTGGTATGGTGGAAGATGAACAATTTGAAGTTTAGGATTTTGTCAAAGATGGCTTGTAATGTGCTATCAATTCCAATAACCACAGTGGCTTCCGAATCAGCTTTTAGTGCTGGTGGTAGGGTCATTGATCCATATCGTGCCTCTTTGGGAACAGAAACAGTCCAAATTTTACTTTGTGCATAAGATTGGCTGCGTGCTCATTATGGAATCAAAAGAAAAGCAAAAGTGAGTATATTAACTTTGCTACTCATTTAATTGTGTTCATTTGAATGCATAGTTTTCTTGCTATTCTGCATGTATTTAATGTTGTGATATTGTTATGTGCATGTAAAAGGAAAAGGAAGAGATTCGGTATATTCAGCTGACTTAATTGTGATTGAAGAGTTGTACTTCTGGTTCTTATCATGGACTGGTAATATTGGTTATTCTAGAATTCTGAATTTTATGCTTGATTATTAAGCCTTCATTGTTGCTCAATTGATGTGTTGTGTTTGGTTTTGCAGGGCAGATCATGGTTTATGCACTGACTTGCTTCCTAAATATTTGTTTTCATGGCATGAAAAAGAGAGAGCAGAGTTGAGGAAGATGAAGAGGAAGACTGTATTGTCTTTGGCCCTTGTAGCTTTTATAATTTTTATCTTGCAGTGGACTTCTTATCATTTCTTGTACTAATTTGTTATGAGGAAAATTGTATTGTGTTTGACTCTTGTAACTCTTGTCATTTTCATCTTGTAATGGACTTGTTGCCATTTCTAGTACTGATTTATTATGGTGTGCTTCTTATAGTTCATGGACTAAGTTGTTATGGTATTTTTGTTGTCATATATACTAGTTGTTATTTATGTATCATTAGTTATACTTTTGAGTGAATGCATTAGTTTCTACATATTAACTTTTGAAACTAAAGTATGCTTAACGAGCTCGATTACAGGCTTAACGAGCTCGAGCTCGAATAAAGCTCGTCAAACATGCTAAACGAGTAATTAACGAATCGAGCTCGAGCCACTCGTGAGCTTGATAAATTTAGTTCGAACAAAGCTCGAGCTTCATTATCAAAGCTCAAACCGAATTCGAGCCGAGCTCGAGCCTACTAAAAAACTGACGAACCGAGCTTGAGCTTGTCATCATTCGGCTCAACTCGGTTCGTTTACAACCCTACATGAAGCCAACTTTCACGGCGCCTCGAGTGGTACCATCATTAACAGTAGGTAACTTATCAGGGGATTTTTTTTTCGTTAAAAAAACTTGTTAGCGATTTTTAATTATATTTTATATTTTTATTCATAATATAATATATTAATTCATAAATATATGTATATATATATATATATTATGATAGTTAATAATGGTTTGATGAATTATTTTAATTAATATGTTGTTTTTATAAAAAAAAACAAAGTTGAGATGACATTATATAGGGTAGAACGTAAAAAATTATGGTGAAAAAAAAATTAATAAGGATGAGAAATGAAAAATAAAGAAGGTTTTTATCTTTCATTTCTCTTAGCTTTGGTGAGCAAGCCTTAATGCTCTCAGCATTTTTTTTTTATTTTCACTGGTGATGACGATCATATATTGATATACTTACTTGAAATTTAAAAAATTAATTAAAAATTCAGATAAAACAATGTACTCTCAATATAATTATTCTTAAAATGAGGTTGGCATGCATAGTAGGTGGATTTAATATCTTTGAATTTGATTTTAAAAAAAAAGTAAAATATTGATTCATCATTTTTTCTTGCTCAAATCAGGAACAAATCCAATTACAAACCCTAATAACGAGTCCTAGCAACATCAACCATGATGTGAGGGATAAACCAATAGCGAGTAAAATCATCAGCATTCATGGCAAAATTAGCCTAGAGATGTGCTACTTTGTTTATTCCTTACAATGCGTGAATTGATTTAAAGGAAAATAAGATTTAAAGGAAAGTAGAGAAGCTTGAAAGAGGGAGATGATGGGTGCATAAATCTATTAATCTAAAAAAGATGTTTGATGCTATAAAAAAGCAAAAAGTATTTATAAAAATATTAAATAATTAAAAGTAAAAAATTTAAAAACTATATTTTAAAATACTAAAATATAAGAATAAATTTAAAAATATTTTATTATTTTTTATCAATATAAAAAAACATCAAACATAAATATTAGAGAACTTTAAAAAAACATAAAAATACTCAACTCAACTTAACTAAGCCTTTTTTCCAACTACATGGAGAACTTAAAAACATAAAAATAAATAGTATTTTTTTTTTTTTATTTTCTTTAAGAAGCATAATTATAATAAAAAATAAAAAAAATAAAAAATAATTTTTACTTTTACTTTTCAAATGAAATTACTAGAATTATAAAATAGAAATAAATATTTTTTAAACATAAAAATAAAAAAGAAAATATTTTCTTTTTCAAAGATAATAATCAACATGGGAGCACATAGAAAGAAGAGTTCAATATTTGTCGTTTGATATATGAATTCATGTAGCCGACTATTGCCGGCGTGGTGGAATCCCACACCATCTTATCAGAGAAGAAGTTTTTTTAAAAAAAATCCTAAAATCGAAACAAATATAATGAAATCACAACAGTTCATCTTCCCCTTCCCCTCGGGCTTTTTGGTGGTGGCGTTATCCGATGCCGATGTGGGGTCCTTCGATCTGGACGCTCGGACGGAATCGGCGCTGCCCATGGAGCCTGACGAACCCTTGGATCTCCGGCGTGACTGCCTGGGGATTGCTGGCAGGTCCCCCGCGCCGGCAGAGGCCTCGCCGTCCTTCTTGCGTGACCTCCTGCTGCTCCTTCGGGAGCCCTCAGAGGAGCCGTCGGCGGAGACCGTGCCTTCGGACTGGTACCGGCGCGAGCGGCGGGGCCGTGGGGCGTCGTTCGCCATTGGCTCGGCAGAACGCCGGGAGGGCCTCGGCATCATCTCACCTGATGGGTTGTCTTTGATTCCCGTCAGGACGTTCAACTCTGAATAAAATAAAATAAAAAATCACATGGCTAAAATACTCCCCTGCTTCTCAAAATTCATTTCAGTCCTCAAAATTTTCCTTCTTATAACTTAGCCCCTTTGATTTGAAGAGTGTTACTGTTAAACTTAATAAAGTAATTAGCTTATTATCCTGCCAAACAACTTTTATTAAAAATTATCTTAGCCTTCAAACTTTCAATTCTTATAATTTGAACTTTCATCTTTTAAAAATGTTACATTTCTAAAATTTTATTATATAAAATTAATTAAAATTAATAAAATAATTAATATATCAAATTAGCACTAATATAAGGGTTTTTTTGATTGAAGAATTTGTTATTTTTTAAAGTTAAATCTAACTTTAGAAATGTTATATTTTCTTTTTTTTTAAAAAAAATACATCAATGGTTAGAAGATCATCTCAATCTTAACACATTTAGTCATGGAAGCTAACCTTGAGAGCCCCAAGATGTCCCGTTCTGATTAATGATATTGAGTGGCGCCGAGTGGAACTCTTTCATCTATTCATGTTTTAAGGGCAAGAGATAAATAAGAGACGTGATGATCATTTCACAGGGTTATTTTGAATTGGATTGGATGGTGAGTTACCCAAGCCGGAGGAGCCATGTTAGGTCCGTCGCCTCCAATGTGTGCCACGTGTCTGACGTCTGTGGGAAAGCCTATCTGCATTTCGGGCTCCTTACCATCTGCATGCATGAATTTTTACGTTAGAGGAAATTGAATTGAATCGAATCGAATCTAAGTCATTCAAAAGCTAGCAGATGGTTGGTGATCAAAGATGACATACCGAATATTTGGGAAATGTAGCGCAGGGGCTTCAAGAGTCCCTTCTTCATCATGGTTAATCTACTTGCAGGGACAAGCGAAAGAAAAAATAATAAATAATACTGATATTAAATTAAAATTCTTATAAGTAATAAGTAATAGGGGATGATCATTAAGAAAATAAAAAATAATTTTTTTAAAAAGATCAATATTATTATGTTTTGTTAGTGTCAAAGGATATATCAAATGCCTCATATATATGCTTTTCAAACAAGCAGTGGTTCAAAAACAATATGGTACCATGCATTGCGATATGGCAGCATACCTTTCAGAATAGCATATCATGATAGTTACATATAAATTTATAACTTAAATCGTTGAATTTTATTAACCGGTCATTCAAGTGTCTCTCAAACATAAACATATGTTGAAATCATCAAGCAGCAATTTTTCAAAAAGAAAAAAAGATGAGGAAAAAAAGAACACTAAAGGCAAATGCGGAGAAAACTGAATCAAGTATTGTAATTCGTGTGTATTTACTCTACTCATGCTCATTTCTAGGACATTATCCAAACTCTTCAAAGTGAAGTTCTTGTTGTAGATGTCTTCGATTGAGTAGTCACCATTTATGAGGATGCCTTGCTATTAGTTGATACGCATTAAGTAATTTGGAGAATGACATTGGTGTTGAGAATAACAATATAGAACCTAAATTTTTTTTTAAAAATAAAAAAATATTGTGTTGGAACCACATTAATTTTTTGAGAAAAAACACTTTCCTTATTTTTCTTTCATAAAAAAACTAACTACGATGGGAAGGTAAGTTATTCTTGCAAAGGAGATAGACTAACCAACAATTAACAAAGCCAAAGTCCCTTAGGACAATAGAAAGCAAAGTTGTCAATTTCGTTTCGTTTCGGCCGTTTCGGCCGAGACGTTTCGTTTCGGTAGCTTATCCGAAAAGATAAGTACTATGTTTCGTTTCGGAAGATTTTTCGGCCGTTTTGGTACGTTTCGATGTATTTCGGTCATTTTCGGCCGTTTTCGACCGTTTCGGTATGTTTCGGCCGTTTCGGTAAAATATGCTTTAGACACGAATTATGAATTATTAAACCTTTCAGAACCATTTAAAATATATATATAATATAAAAAAATCCTAGTTACCCTATCCCCATTTTAAAAAATATATATAATAAAAAAAAATCCTAGTTACTCTATCCCCACGGTCGCATCTCTTAAAAACTCAAACACTTTATTTTTATATTGTTATTATTATTTATAAATAATATGAGTTATGAATAAATTTTTCATTATATATATATATATATATATATATATATATATATATATATATATATATATATATATATATCAAACTCTTAAAAACTTAAACTTTTTATTTTTATGTTGTTATTATTATTTATAAAGAATATGAATTATGAATAAAATTTTTATTATATATATATATTTCGAAACGAAGCACCGAAACGGTCCGATACCGAAATATTTCGTTTCATAAGCTAAACCGAAACATAATCCGAAACGAAATTGACAACCTTGGAAAGTCCTTGATTATATCATTAGTTTATCAACTCAAGTTGAACTAAAATTAAAAGTTTTAAGCAAAATATAAGGTTGTTTACGAAGACAATTAGAACAAGAAAATCCTTAGACTATGATTAAGATCACTGCATCAAAGTAAAAAAATGATAGATGTTCATGAATAATTAAATAGAAAACACAAATTATATTCCTCCCAGCAACAATGCATCCAACCAGAAGTAATCCAGCCATACCTCAGCGGACAAGGGCGGCTGTTCAAATTCTGTCACCAATGATGTTTTTTAATGGCCTATAAATCAAGCAGTGGATCCCTTGCTTGAGATCTTCTACCGCTTGCCCTTGGAACGAGGAGGAAGAAGGAGAAGGAGATGAATTACGTCATGATATCTCAATGAAAACGAATGCCATCTCCGGTCCCCCAAGGTGACGTTTATTTCGTTTCCGGCACCTTGAGATGGAAGACGGCCGATTGAGAGGGTGAATGGACTCTTAACAATTCTAAGTTTTTCTAAATCTTTCTTTTTCTTTCATTTATTTTTTATTTTTTAATTTTTGCAGCCATGGATATGGGTGGTGCTTGCCATTCTACGCTAATTATAGGGTCTTGGCACGGATAACGGGAAGTATGGGCTAGAGAATTGGAGGGCGAGCATCAAAGCGAACTTCACTTAAAAATAGGCATTCAGACTTTGTGGACCAAGTTGACCTTCTAGTTTGGAGAGGATAGATCGATTTTGCTAAAACGAGGGTCAGTGGGATGTCTTTGGGCGACCAGGATCCTCTTCTTTATCTAATTTAGACTTGGTTAACAAGATCGATCTTTTATGTTTGGTCAGGCCATCTCATGTACCTACTAAAATATTTTTCAATAAAAATAATTTTTTGTTTAAATAAATGATAATTAATGTTAGAGAAGGAATTTGATTCTTCCACCTCTTACTATTAACCACATGCTTAGAGAGAGGAGAAACGCAGGACGAAGACGAGCCTCACATGCTAGCATTGATATATTAGTGGAGTTACCATCATATAATGTAACAGATGTTATAGGACTGTTTTAGTAGTGGCTTCTTTTAAATAAAGAATAATTAGAAGAAAAAAAATATGAAGCAACCTATTTTGTGTTGCCTTGAAAATATTCAGTTGGTTGGAATGGTCATTCCATGCTATTAAAATATTTATAGGCGATTTCTTATTCACACGCAGGTCTGTTATTTCTCTCGTATCTGTTGTGGTTGTATTATTTGATCAATACCATATGATGCTGAAGCCTCTCTTTTTTTTTGGAACAGTTGGATCTCTTCGCTACTCTAAAGGCTCTTGGGTTCGTTGGGAGTTTTTCTAGTCTTTGTGGGTCATAGGACTCTTTCGCACCATGCTTCAACAACAGCTAAGCTTAAGTCTTCTTAAGTGGATGTTAAGAAATCTCCAGGGTTATTTCAGTTTTGTAGGCTTAATGTCATTCAGGATACCTAGATTTCGGAGCTTCCTCTCTCTCGGTGGCCCTCCTTTATCAGTATTGAGACCCCTCCCAGCTTAAGGGTTAAGGACTTGATCTCCTCTGACCCTCCTGCTTGGCATATCCCCGCTGTTACCAGATTATTTGGTGCTGAGCTTGCCCGGCGGATTTTATCGATGCCGCTTCTTCCGGGTCGACCTTCTGATGCTAGACTCTGGCAGAGATCCTGTCTCTCTAAGGCTCCGACCAGGGATCTGATGATGATGTTTAGACCCCAGCCCCAGCGCACAGAGGACGCAGCGTGGATTTGGAAGCTTCCTACTATTCCTAGAGTTCAGCTATTTATCTGGAAGCTTCTGTGGGGCTCTCTTCCTACCTGTGCTCTCCTATCCCGGAGAGGTCTTCCTATTCAGTCGACTTGCCCGCTATGCAGCTTAGAGGAGGAATCTATTGAACATGCTATTTTCATCTGCCCCACGGCTAGAAGGGTCTGGCTTATGATGGGATATCCGGTCAGACATAATGGCTCGGGCTCCCTGCTTTCTTCTTTCCTTCTGGACCTTCGGAGGTGCCCTCAGTATAAGAAATGTCTCTGGGCTGTCACAGCTTATCAGATTTGGCTTGCTAGAAATCAGCTTATTTTCTCTGAGGACACTATCTCTCTTTGTAAAACTGTAAGGAAGATCAGATTATTGGCGGCGGACTGTGCTCGTATTGGTTTTGATATCTCTGGCCACTGGGGATCCCCTGCTGCTTCGGCAGCGAACCGGCATACGGTTTTTATCTCTTGGGAACCCCCCCTCCAGGGTTTATCAAAGTCAATTTTGACGGGAGTGTCCGTGGTAGAAGTGCAGGTTCCGCGTTTATTATCAGAGGTCCTCATGGCGACCTTCTGGCGGCGGGAGGTTTTGGTACTCTTGACTCCACGGTCCCCATGACTGAGCTTCAAGCGGCTTGGGCGGGTATTTCTTATGCTGCCCGGGTTCTTCATGCTCAGAGGCTTTGCATTGAGGGCGACTCCATGTCGGTTATTTCTTGGATCCAGATGCAGAATTGCCCTCCTGCTCTTTCTAATCCTATTTTGTTGGATATTTGGGCAATTTTGCGGCAGATCGAATGCGTCCAGACCAGACACATATTTCGCGAAGCTAACTCGGCAGCGGATTGGGTTGCTGCTTCTGTGGCTCGGCTTTCTGGCCCTTGGATCTTGTCTCCGGGTGACCCCTGCCCTGCTCCTTTGCATCAAATTTTGTATTCTGATCTATCTGGGCTGACTCACGCTCGTCTTGTGTGATCGCCCGTTTGTTTCCAAAAAAAAAAAAAATCACTGTGTACTCCATTCAATCAGGAGCCGAGAGGAGCTAGACAGCAGTACAATGATCTCACATGGTTGTAATTTTTCACACTAGCATATTGCACTGTTTCGAGGGACATGGGTTATGAGAGATGCTATTTATTATTCATGGTGATACCAAATTGTTGCTAGGCTACCAGCGTCTCCCATGCTTGTTTAGATGGATATCAATGGGCTTTGCTAAATATCAACTTGATTAAAGACAATCCATCTTCTCCTTGGGCTGAAAGTTGATTGAACCAAATGCCCTTTATTTTGAAAATATTGCAAGTTATCCATAATCTGGCAAAAAAAAAAAAAAAAATCCAAACCTGTATAAGATGTTGACATGATAAGCATATTATCATTGGAAATTTGGAAGCCTGTGTAAGGCGTCGAGGCAATAAGAATGGATTGGTCTATGGGGATATGCTTTTTTTTATTTTTATTTTTATAAAACAGATTTTATAGTAGATTCTACCTGTAATCCCCCGGATTTCGTTAACTACTCGCGAGAGTTGATCACGAGATCGGAACAATAGACTCCAGGGATTTGAATTTCAAATCTCCCCGTAACTAATGTTATCCCAAATCCCTTGATTTGAGGAGTCTAGATTTGAATTTCAAATCTCCCTGTAACTAACGTTATCCCAAATCCCTTGATTTGTTGAATTTCAAATCTTCCCGTAACTAATGTTATCCCAAATCCCTTGATTTGAGGAGTCTAGATTTGAATTTCAAATTTCCCTGTAACTAACGTTATCCCAAATCCCTTGATTTGACGAGTCTAGATTTGAATTTCAAATCTCCCCGTAACTAACGTTATCCCAAATCCCTTAATTTGAAGAGTCTGCGCCGCCTTTAAAGGATCACCGAAACCTCCTTCCCATCATCATTGTGCACGCATCTGCTCTTGGTAAGTCTCATATCCATGCCTGAGAGAGAGAAAGTTAGAGAATGAGAGAGAGAAGGGATTAGAGACGAGCGAGAGAGAGAGAGCGCATTGTGAGCCTCGTCCTATTCATTCCCCTTTCGGTGTTTCTCCATTTCTTCCGCTCCAAGCGCTCAGTGTGATGTAAAGTCGAAGGAGAAGGGGATAAGAAGATGTACGTTTTTCGAAGAATAACTGCGGCTATTCTGATTTTCCCGGCTTCCGATAGTATACCAGAAAATACGGAGCGGAGAATGGCGGCGCGGCGGGCGATCACGGCGGCGCTGGTGTGGGTGGCCACCTTGGTGAGCCAGTGCATGAGCAGAGATCCCTTCGCCTACTATGCCTTTGACATATCGTATATCACCGCCTCCCTGTTCGGTGTCAAGAAACAAGTAATAGCGATCAACAATCAATTCCCCGATCCCATTGTCAACGTAACCACCACCTGGAATGTCATAGTTAATGTGCTATAGTTAATGTGCTATAGTTAATGCGCTCAATAGCTTGGATGAGCCATTACTCATCAACTGGGACGGGATCCAGCTGAGAAAGAATTTTTGGCAAGATGGGGTTTTGGGAGCAGATTGCCCCATCCCGCCGGGCTGGAACTGGACCTACCAGTTCTAGGTGAAGGACCAGATCAGGAGTTTCTTCTACTTCCTCTCCCTCGGCCTTCAGCGGGCGGCCGGAGGCTACGGTGGTATCACTGTCAATAACCGGTCTGTGATCGCTGTGCCCTTTGGGCACCCCGATGGGGACATCACCCTCTTCATCGGGGACTGGTACAACCAGAAACCCCAAGGACTTGAGGAAGGCACTTGATGATGGCAAGGACCTTGGCATGCCTTATGGTGTTCTAATGAATGGGAAAGGGATGATCTGTGAGCAGCGTTTTGGGCCCTGTATTGGGCCGAGAATGGCAAAGTAAATATATGGCCCGAATCAGGATTGATTATAGTTTCTGGGGATAATTTTGTTTCCCTACTTGGGTGTATATTGAGAGATATTTGAGGCCAAAGTTGGGCCCGTGAAGTGGTTTGGGTAGAATTTAAGAATTATTTTATAATTCAGATTTTAGAAATTTGATAATGAAAAATGATACTGTAGGTACCCAAGCGTTCAAATTGTTGGGTTATCAATTGGAATTTGCATACTAAGGTAAGTAAGTCAAGTATTATAATTTTATAAATTATTTAATTTGTAAACTGTGAACTTACAGTTAAATATAATTATGTTAATTTTTGCAAAATCATGTTGTTACTATGATAATATGTAATTATGATAATAACAGAAAAACTTTATGTAGTCGCCACGGTTCTCACATGACAGATTCTCACATGACAGATTCTCACATGACAGATTATCACATTATCACATGACAGATTATCACATGACAGATTCTCACATGACAGATTCTCACATGACAGATTATCACATTATCACATGACAGATTATCATATGACAGATGACAAAATACTGTCATTATTTTTCTTTGTGTCCCACGGCCCTACAATACACATCATGTGTATCACTCTTAAATATGATAATCTGTCATCTGATGACATGAACCTGATGATAGCCTGATAAATAAAATTTTAAAATTTTATTAGGCTTACTTATTGAGTGTGAGCTCATAAAATTCTCATAATGTTTTTCAGAGCATCAGAATGAAGAAGGATAATTGAGATAGAAGGAGTTTCTATTAAGAAGACTTAGTTTTATTATATTGATTTAGTTCAGATTTGCTTGTGTGTAGGGCAGATAGCCCAAGACTGATAATTATGGTTTGTAATAAATTATGGATGTAAAATTTGCTTTATATTGATTTATATGATAAAGTTCGAGATGCCTTGCATGCCTGGCATGCGGCGGGTTATCATCCTAGTTCGAATTTTGGGACTGGGGGCGTGACAACTTTAGTGGTATCAGAGCCTAGGTTTGACCTTAGGGACAAACATATGATGACACTAGACAAAGTAGTAGAATGACACTGGAAGGATAATAACTCTAAGATGATTTTAAGTAAATGTGTTTTGAGAGCCTAAAATTTAGAAGTCTATAAAGATGTTGACTGGTCTTTAGCCCTGGTAGAAATTAATAATACCCTGTCATACAAGAAGTCAGTGACATGATGAGGGCTTCTGGTTTAGTGACCCTGGCCAGCCAGGAGACCAAGTGACTCCTGGAGGCTCTGGCTACGTGGTCTTGGTTGGGAATAGCCAACAACGGTTTTAGACCCTAGAGAACATGGGTATATGAGACTTTAATTTAATATGCAATACAAGGTAGATGAATAAATGGAATATTATGTAACAGTTGGAAGTTGCAATTGATGACAATGTGACATTTTTATATTTTGATTTAGTAGATGTTTGAATTTTGAATTATTAAATCTGAATTTAAATGCGGATATATATAGTGGATTTTACTAAGAGGACTTGCATTATTAAAATTGCATCTTCAAGGCTAATTTGTTGGTTATGAAGATGATTGATACTGATATTATTGAAATGGTTGACTACGTAGTGTCGCAATGGATTATTTAGGAAGAATATAAGATCTTAAGTTTGAGGCGATTAAGGTTCATGTAGACCCTGTGAACCATTAGGATTGATTTTGGTTATGAATATTCAAATGTTCTGAAGGTAGCAAGTGAAAGATTCTTAGCAGTGATAAGAATAAGATAAATTTTATTAATAAAGAATTTCATGAAGATTTGCATCTATTAATAGATTCCTGAATCAAGATGATAGAACACTAATCTATCATGCGTGCTTACCATATCTCTCTTCATAGTTCTAGGTAGGTATTTTTACCCAAAATGGATAAATTGTTAATCAGCCATAAGTGGTTTGAATCTTTTCAAGGAAAGAGGAGGGAGATGATTTTATTTTTGATCAATTATGGAAGATGGCTGAGGATACATCTAATGTCACTTTCAGATCAAAGAAAGATTACTATAATTTTCTAAATGTATCTTTTGGGTGGTAAGCGCATCTTCAATCTCTATAGACCTTATAAGCCATGTATCCCATCTGAGTTAGATCAGTTAGGTCACTTTGAGATATTCAAGGGAATTGAATCAGTTAATTATGATAATTATGAAAGATGTCTGAGTTATTACCTTAATGATGTTAGCTTGAAGTATTCAAGAGTGAAACCAAATATGTTATGATGATTTAATTAAAAATTAAAAATAAGTGTCAGCATATTTAGAAGTTGCAAAGCACTTGAAGAAGACCATCTTATATCCGGTGCAATGGTAAACTGATTAAATTGAGTCCGAATCTATTAGACTCAATTTTTTTTTGTTTTTTCAATGAAGGATTTTTGTAAGGCTTGGCGGATAGTCTGAAAGAACCATTTAATTTTTAGAGGAAATGTTGCAAGCCTGGTGATGGATTTAGGAGGTGCTTGAGATAGCATCTTACCCTTAGTAAAATTTCTTCTTATAAAGATTACTGAGCCAATACTAATGGACCCATTTGAACTTTTTACAATATGAGGTGTAGATCTCCTTCATGTTGGAATAAAGTTAGAGGGGAAAATTTTTGGATACTGAGCTGGTTTAACAACTATAAAAAGGTATCGTTATTTGAAGCAGCTTCATGTAGCTCATAGTTAATAGGGAAGTTATGTTGATGTCAAAAAGAAAGATTTGAAATTTGGGTTGAAGATCAATTGAAAGTTTTACGAACCAAGGATGTGATGAGATTTGGGATTAGAGGAAAGCTAAGTCCATATTATATTGGACCTTTTGAGATTGCTTACAGTCTGGCACTGCCTCCGATTTTAGCTGGGGTACACAATGTTTTTTATATCTCTATGTTGAGGAAGTATATTCCGATCCTAGCCATGTCATAGCATATGAGCCTATACAGTTGAGGAAAGATTTATCATATGAGGAGTACCATGTACGTATTATGGACCGCAAGGATCAGGTTCTGAGATGGCGTACCATTCTCTATGTCAAGGTGCAATGGAGTAATCATTCTGAGAGGGAGGCCACTTGAGAACTTGAGGAGGAAATGAAAGAGAAGTATCCATAACTATTTGGGTCTTAATATAGTTAATGATGTAGCTACGAATAAAGACTTAGTTGATTGTGTGATAAAATTAGAATTCTAATTTTCTCTAATGAAAGTGCATCAATTTCGAGGCCAAAATTTTTATAAGGAGGAGAGAATGTAATCCCCCGGATTTCGTTAACTACTCGCGAGAGTTGATCACGAGATCGGAACGATAGACTCCAGGGATTTGAATTTCAAATCTCCCCGTAACTAATGTTATCCCAAATCCCTTGATTTGAGGAGTCTAGATTTGAATTTCAAATCTCCTCGTAACTAACGTTATCCCAAATCCCTTGATTTGAGGAGTCTAGATTTGAATTTCAAACCTCCCCGTAACTAATGTTATCCCAAATCCCTTGATTTGAGGAGTCTGCGCCGCCTTTAAAGGATCACCGAAACCTCCTTCCCATCATCATCGTGCACGCATCTGCTCTTGGTAAGTCCCATATCCATGCATGAGAGAGAGAAAGTTAGAGAATGAGAGAGAGAAGGGATTAGAGACGAGAGTGCGCGAGAGAGAGCACATTGTGAGCCTCGTCCTATTCATTCCCCTTTCGATGTTTCTCCAATTCTTCCGCTCCAAGCGCTCAGTGTGATGTAAAGTCGAAGGAGAAGGGGATAAGAAGAGGAGCGTTTTCCGAAGAATAACTGCGGCTATTCTGATTTTTCCTATACCAGAGGATACGGAGCGGAGAATGGCGGCGCGGCGGGCGGTCACGGTGGCACTGGTGTGGGCGGCCACCCTGATGAGCCAGTGCATGAGCGGAGATCCCTTCGCCTACTACGCCTTTGACATATCGTATATCACCGCCTCCCTGCTCGGTGTCAAGAAACAGGTAATAGCGATCAACAATCAATTCCTTGGTCCCATTGTCAACGTAACCACCACCTGGAATGTCATAGTTAATGTGCTATAGTTAATGTGCTATAGTTAATGCGCTTAATAGCTTGGATGAGCCATTACTCATCAACTGCGACAGGATCTAGCTGAGAAAGAATTTTTGGCAAGATGGGGTTTTGGGAGCGGATTGCCCCATCCCGCCGGGCTGGAACTGGACCTACCAGTTCCAGGTGAAGGACAAGATCGGGAGTTTCTTCTACTTCCTCTCCCTCGGCCTTCAGCGGGCGGCCGGAGGCTATGGTGGTATCACTGTCAATAACCGGGCTGTGATCGCTGTGCCCTTTGGGCACCCCGATGGGGACATCACCCTCTTCATCGGGGACTGGTACAACCAGAAACCCCACGGACTTGAGGAAGGCACTTGATGATGGCAAGGACCTTGGCATGCCTTATGGTGTTCTAATGAATGGGAAAGGGACGATCTGTGAGCAGCGTTTTGGGCCCTGTATTGGGCCGAGAATGGCAAAGTAAATATATGGCCCGAATCAGGATTGATTCTAGTTTCTAGGGATAATTTTGTTTTCCTACTTGGGTGTATACATTGAGAGATATTCGAGGCCAAAGTTGGGCCCGTGAAGTAATTTGGGTAGAATTTAAGAATTATTTTATAATTCAGATTTTAGAAATTTGATAATGAAAAATGATACTGTAGGTACCCAAGCGTCCAAATTGCTGGGTTATCAATTGGAATTTACATACTAAGGTAAGTAAGTCAAGTATTATAATTTTATAAATTATTTAATTTGTAAACTGTGAACTTACAGTTCAATATAATTATGTTAATTTTTGCAAAATCATGTTGTTACTATGATAATATGTAATTATGATAATGACAGAAAAACTTTATGTAGTCGCCATGGTTCTCACATGACAGATTATCATATGACAGATTCTCACATGACAGATTCTCACATGACAGATTATCACATTATCACATGACAGATTATCACATGACAGATGACAGAATACTAGTACCAGGACCCTTTCTCTTAGGGGATATTTAAGAGTGATACACATGATGTGTATTGTAGGGCCGTGGGACACAAAGAAAAATAATGACAGTATAAACAATGTTTTGTTTACATCGCATATATTCTAGTAATTGTTATTGAATTAAGTTTCAAATTAATTGATCTGATGACATGAACCTGATGATAGCCTGATAAATGAAATTTTGAAATTTTATTAGGCTTACTTATTGAGTGTGAGCTCATAAAATTCTCATAATTTTTTCAGAGCCTCAGGAATGAAGAAGGATAATTGAGATAGAAGGAGTTTCTATTAAGAAGACTTAGTTTTATTATATTGATTTAGTTCAGATTTGCTTGTGTGTAGGGCAGATAGTCCAAGACTTATAATTATGGTTTGTAATAAATCATGGATGTGAAATTTGCTTTATATTGATTTATATGATAAAGTTCGAGATGCCTTGCATGCCTGGCATGCGGCGGGTTGTCATCCTAGTTCGAATTTTGGGACTGGGGTATGACACTACCCAAGATGTTTTAATGTTTCCTTTGTTGCAAATCCTGGTGTGTAGGGTACGCATAAGAATAGTTTGTACACAAAAAAAATTGGTTTGGATATCCATCCGCGGGGAGGAGAGGGGAAAGCGCAGCAATTTTCCTGTACTCAACGAGGTAGACAACTCCATAGTAACCCAGGCCTCGAAGCATCTCATAAACATAAATACCACAATCCAAACCCAATAAATCCCACAATCCAAACCCAATAACGGTTAGATTATAACTCAACATATAATATATGAAAAATAACAAAACCCTAAAAGACTGTCCTTGGAAATAGATCTCAATCTTATTTCGTATGCAAAAGCCTGTCTTTGGAAATATAGATATCAACCTTATTTCATTTCATCCTTGGGGAATTCTCCCAACATCATCATTATTAAAAGCAATTCTACCACAGCAAGCAAAATTACTAAATCTCTATGAGTAAATTAAAATCATATAGTACTGTAAAAAAAAAAATCTTTGCTACAAATCATTCAGCCCGCCCACCCTCTCAGCTCAGGAGTACATGAGGAATCGTCAAGTTTTCAGCCCGCCGGTCCTTCCAGCTCAGGAGTACCATTAGGAACCATCAAGAATGCCCAGCAACATAACAAAATCAAAGGATTTTTTTTTCTTATGAAAAAACAAGTAGAAGTCACTTTGTTTTAGTAAAACTACTTAGCAAAATTGAAAATCAAACAAAACAAAATCTAAAAAAAATTGATGCAAATCTTTGCAAATTACGGCATCCTTGGAAAATGGGCTGGAAAGGATTAATTAGAACAGTATTAATTTTGCTATTTATTTATGGGTGAAAGTTATGGACTTTTCGCCATCGGCTTCCCGGTCTGGCATTAGGAGCTGACTCTACTCGCCCCTAGCTCCACGACTTTGATCCGACTCCCAGCTCCTCCTAAACTCTAGCTCCGAAGCCAAGGTGAAGGACGGTGGATTTCTTGGTGAGAGGGGGCCATGGAACCTCACGTGATGGTGGCATATGCTGTGTCAGAACCTTAAGGATATCCTTCACAAAATGATGCCATGCATCCACCTCCTCGTCAGAGATCATCAAGGAGCACAACAAGCTCCCAATTCCCATCTCTTTCCTTCTCTCTCTCTCTCCCCCTCTCTCCCTCAATTTCTCTCGGGAGAGATGGAGCATTGGACTACCGGCCACGGACGGCTCCAACTCGCTACAGTCCTCAGACATTTCCACACCGGCTCCAGACTCCACATCGCCGGGCCCAACACCATCCCCAACTCCTGGTGGCCTCCCCCGAGCTTCTAGTTGCTCCCAGCTCAGCCTCGGTTTCCCTGGCTTCATCCCGGCCACGACCGCCTTTGGCTCCATCTCGGCCTCCAGATTCCTGGCTCCAAATGGCTGTCCCGATCTTCCTCAACGATTGTCACAGTCTCCTCCCGACTCTCCTCTCCCGCCTCCTATTCTCGGTCGTCTCCGGCCACCTTCGGTTCTCTCTGGACTTCCTAGCTCTTCCAACCCAGACGGATGTGTTTGTTTGGATGGCTCAGGATAGTGTTAAGGCTCCACCACCTTTTATCTCTCTTCTCAACTTTTATTATTACGTCTCAAATGACTAAGGGTCTCTTTGGATGGGAGGAAATGGAGGGAAGGGGAAGAGAAAGGAAGTAAAATGTCACAAGTTATCTTGTTTGGAAGGAGGGTGAAAGAAAGAAGGGGAAGAGAATGGAGTAACCGATGTCCCTCCTTTTTCTTCTAGCGAGCGTAAATTTGTTAACCCCCAAATCGGGGGTAAGCTAGGGGAGGGTAAAAGTTTAAGTCATACTTTCTGAGAAGACCAAAATACTCTTTTATTTTCTATTCTTCATTCTTTCACTCCCGGTTTATTTCCTATTTGAAGGGATATAATTGTCACATAACTCTTCCCCTTCTTTTTTCTCTCTCTATCCAAACAAGATAATTGATATTACCCTTCCTTTCCCTTTCATCCTTTCCAAACAAGAGAAGAAGAGCAACCATTCCTTCCCCTTCCTTTCCCTTCCATCCCTTTCCTTCTTTTTACTCTCTCCTTCCTTCCCCTCCAAAGATCCAAACAAAGCCTAAAAGTGGGCCAAAGATTGAGGTGGCAGGGAATAAATCCTCTCCCTCTCCCACGAGGCAATAAAAAGCCAGGAGGCCACTTAGGCGATGTGGCCAATATCTTTCTAGCTAAGAGGAAAGGAAGATTGAGGTCGAGGATCTCCTCGACTTTGTTTCTCGGAAGACAAGGAAGGCGTCAGCCCCATTTGATCACGACTTCATCTCCGGCTCCGGATCCACCTCCGGACTCTATGCATCCTTGCCCCTAAGGTCGCCTATCACCGCTCCTCCCATGGCTCCAGGTTCCTTCTTGACAGCTCTCGGCTCCTAGCTATCTCGCTCTCGACCACCTTTGGAACTCGGCAACCCGGTTCCAGGTCCGGCCTCAGTCCCACTCCATGCCTTCGGCCCCCGGCTGCCCTTCACGATGGCCACGTTGCACTCTCTGGCTCCGTGCATGCATAAGGACGCCCATGGCAACGTGGCGGGTAGGCGTAGGAGGCGGAAAGGTTTATGCACAAAGAAATCTACGTGTGTAGGGCCCACATACCTGGCTCCACCATTGTTCATACACTTATAAGAAAGGGTGCAGGATAATCAGGTGGCCACCCACTCTGATGGAACTTGAGCCACCAACTGCAGCCACCCATGTTTGACGGGACAACGCCCGTAGCTTGACATGCCACCAAGGAGCAAGCCTCACCATTGCTGTCATCATCATAAATGTTTTGATATATGGCAGCACCTTAAGTCTCACAGACATCAGCCCTGACATTCCATCCACAAAAGTCATCATTCATTGCGAAGCCCCAAACACTCATGTCAGACGAGCCCCAAAAGTCATTATCCATCATGAGGCTCCACATGACTCATTCCATCAATAAATGACAAGGCTCCAAGCTTCCCAAGCAAGCCCCACGAGGCCAAAGATGAATAAAATAGGTAAGAGGGACCCCTGACCAGATAACAAGACACAACATTCCTAAACGCTCATTCTGATTGACAGAGAGCTCTTCTCTAAGCCTCTCTCTCTTTCGAGCTTTCTCAAGCTCATGGTTGTTGCCGAGAGCACTGACTTGAGCGTTGAAGGGTTTCCACCAGAATCTTCGGTCCCTGAGACTTTTTGTAGGCTTCCGACCGCGAGAAGCTCGCCGAAAGATTTCGGGCTTGCTGGAGAAGGCGATCGGACGCTTGCGGATGTTCGAGAAGAGTGATCTAGCCACAACAAAAACCATCAAATTCAATCATAAATCCAATAATTTGTTTATAAAAAAAGATTCATCAAATGAATTTTGATTTTCTTTATTTTATTTAATTGAGATGAATATTTTGTTAGCATTATCTCCATTATTTTGTTAATCTACCTGATTTAATAAAAATAACAATAAAAAGAGTCTAGGGGTCGTACATATTTACACTTTCTAGAAGATAAAAAGATGCTCGCTGTGCTAATAAGGGAGCGATCAGAAGACGATTGTTAGGCGATTCTGAAGGCGATTCTGAAGACAATTTGGTGCTATAGTGGTGCTTATTCGTGCTACAGTGTTCCAAGGCCTTTTGTGCTACAGTGCTCGGAGGTGTTTTGTGCTACAGTGTTTGATACGCTTTCGGAACGGCACGGTGCTACAGTTTCTTTGTTGCTTTTAGATTTGTGCTTCGGCCCCTTCTTCCTCGATCTCCGGCGATCCCCGCCGATCCTTGTGTTCTAATCATTCTGGAAGATGGCGGACGCTGTCCCGCTTCATCCAGTGGTGTGGATGCTTTGAAGGAGGGGAGGTTGTCATGGCGGAGCATGGTGGGAAGCCGTTTCAAGTGGGTTTCATCATCACCTTCTCTGGCAGAGATGGTGGCGTTGGATGCGAGCTTTCCTAACATCATCAAAATTCTGGCCGAGGTTCTGGTTGAGGAAGAAAGATGATGGGAGTTGAAAGCCGTTATAGCCAGAAGCTTGTCCCGATGGATCCCACCAGATGCCATCATCCGAGAGTTTCGGCGTTCGGGCATTTTCGGGGAGGTTGAAGCTGTTTCCCTTGCGCACCGGTGCTACATATTCTGCTTCTCTGATCCTATTGCCAAGGATCTGGTGCTGGGATGCTCGTGGATTGTGAATGGCCAAGTGCTTGCCACTGAAGCATGGTGGCCGAAATTCATCCCGGTGGCCAATTCGGCGACATCTGCTCTTCTCTGGCTGCGGTTGCCCAATCTCCCTCTAGAATTTTGGCATGAAGAATCCTGCGTTCAATTCTCTTGCCGGCAGGTGAGTTCGTTGCTCTCGATCCATCAATGAAGAACAAAACCAGGGGAGGCTTCACCCGGGCCTGCGTGCGGGTGGATCTGGGAAGGCCTCTCCGGCCGGGTGTCCGTGTGAGGGGAAGTCGCTCCCCCTTCTGGCAACAACATGTCTATGAGCACCTGGAAGGCATTTACTCCAGCTGCGGTTCTTTGCACTTCGATGGCCCCTGTTCTAGCTCGCCGGCTCCAGTGGATCCATTTGTTGGAGCTTTGTACGGCTCTTGGATGGCTGCCCTCCGGCAGAGGAGGGCTCCCCAAGGTCCTATCCAGGATAAGCGGCATAAGAATCCATTTGCCACGAAGATGGTCGGTGCTGATCCATCGACGGAGGGTTGGCAAACGCTGGTGAAGGTTGCTAGGCGGCGCCTCCACAATGCTAGTCAGGTGAACTAATCGAAAGTTGCTTCTTTCACTGCTTCGGATTAGTCTACTGCTGCGGTTATAGAGGCTGTTTCTGTGAGTGCAGTGGGCAAACATGGGGGTCCTGAAGTTGTGATTGCAGCTGAATCTGTGGTTGATACTCTCTCTGAGCCAAGGGGCTCCCAGAAAGCAATGAAAGCTACCTTGGTGTCAAAGAATCCATTTGCCATCCTTGGCAATGATAAATGGGCCAGTCGGCCCAAGGGACGCAAAGATGCTGTCCCCGGCCCATCTAAGAGGGCCAGGCCAGCGGAGTCCATCACTCTGTGAGTGATTTTCAAAATGTTAAAGGGAAGGGAAGGTAATCCCAGTTGGTTCAAATACTAAGGAAGATCAGTTTATTTTCTTAGTAGTCCCGGGCTCACCTTAGTGCCTTGGCACGCTGGTTAATACGGGGCTCAAGGCTACGAGTAATTCTGCGGCCTCTATCGGGGATCAGGGTACTTTGGTAGTGTGTCCTTCTCCATGAGGTCCTTCTGATATGGATATGGCGGGGGCCCAGGCTAGGAGGAGGGTCCAAGGTACCCCCCAACCTGATTAAATGAAGATTCTCATTTGGAATGTCTGAGGAGCACTGAAACCCTCCTTTCGCTCCTCTTTTGGTCGACTATTGCAGCTTCATCATTTTGATATTTGTGTTTTGTTGGAAACTCGTCTGTCGGGGCCCAGTCTTTAGCACTTCCAGCGATGAGTCTCCCGTTCTTGGAGTTCCTATGCTGTGGAATCCAATGGTCTTTATGGAGGCATTTTGGCTCTATGGCAGGACCCCTCTATCTGCGTTGATGCTTTTCATCGTTGCCACCAGCAGGTGGCTCTGGTTGTTTCGGAGGGGACTACTCTGCCTTGGCTACTTCTGGGTGTCTACGCTAGCACAGACTATCAGGAGCAACGCTGCCTGTGGTCTGAGAGTCTTTCATTCTTAGCCCAGGGACTCCCAACTCTCATTGCTGGCATTTTAATTGTATTGTGGGTGCTTTGGAGAAACGTGGGGGTCGTCGGTTTGTGGATACTCCAAACTCTACTTCTTTATTGCCTCTGCTGGGCTTTTTGACTTGGGCTTTTTGGGCCCCCAGTTTACTTGGTGTAATAACCATCAGGGCATAGCTCAGGTGTGGGAATGTCTGGATCGGGCTATGGCTTCCGCTGGATGGTTGCAGTCTTTTCTCTGTGCTTCTTCCATTCATCTCCCTCGGATTGCGTTAGACCATTGTCCTTTGTTCATCTCTACGGAGCCATCTTCTCGGTGTTGGGGACCTTTTCGGTTTGAGCAGTTTTGGTCATATTATTCTTCGGCTCGGACTCTGATCCTTCAGGCTTGGCGTCAGTCGGTTAGAGGGAGTTCTACCTATCGCCTCTCCCGCCGCCTTGAACTTACGAAACGTAGACTCTTGAGGTGGCGCAGTAGGGAGGTAGGGGATATTATGCAACAAGTGCTGTCTGTGGAAGCTGATATTGCATCTCTTTAGATGAAGGAGGATCAGGAGGGCTACCTTTCTGAGATTGATCTTCGGTCCCTCAGGCGGAGCCTAGCATTGCATCACTCTTTACTCAATCAGCAGGAGACATTCTGCTGTCAGTAGTCCCGGATTTAGTGGCTTCAGGAGGGCGACCGTAATACCAAATTTTTTCATCAGGCCACTCTGGCACGACGTGCTACTAATCGGATCCAGAGTATCTATGATGAGGAGGGGCATATCCTTGATAATGATGAGGCCATTCGGGAGCAGATTATCCACTTCTTCTGATCCCGCTGGTCAGAGCAATCAGCTAGTGACTTCCCCCTTATCCATGTTTCTCAGGCCGCTAGGATTTCTGTTGCTGACAATGGTATGCTTATGCGGGTGGTATCGGCGGAGAAGATTCATTCTGCTATTGGGCTCTAGGGCCTGATAAGGCCCCAGGCCCGGATGGCTTCCCGCCTTTTTTCTTCCGTCATTACTGGGACATTATGGGGCAGGATGTTGTTTTGGCTATCCAGTCTATTTTCTCCTCCATATCTATCCCTCGGGACTGGCAGCGGACGTTTGTTTCCCTTGTCCCAAAGCGATCGGCTGCTTTGCTTCCCCAGCATTATCAGCCTATCAGCTTGTGCACCACTCTATACAAAGTATGTGCCCGTCTTCTGATCACTCGATTGCAGGGGGTGATTCCCCATCTGATATCTTCGGAGCAGGAGGCTTTTATCCGTGGTCACAGTATCACTGATAATGTCCTTATTGCTCATGAATTTATGCATGATTTCCAGCGTACGACTGGTAGACATAGTCTCATGGCTATCAAGCTGGATATGAAGAGAGCTTATGATAGGATCAGCTGGATATTTCTTTGGCAGATGCTTCAGGAGTTCGGATTTGCTGACCTCTTCATCGATTGGGTTATGGCATGTGTCCAGTGGCCCACTTTTTCTATTCTCATCAGTGGCAGTCTGACTGCATTTTTTCCCCTCAGCCATGGGTCTTCGCCAGGGTTGCCCCCTCTCCCCCTTTCTATTTATTCTGTGTGCTGATGATTTGTCCCCGGCGTTTGCTCAGGCTGTTGGGGTGTCTCTGCTGCAACCTTATATGCCTGGGCCTTAGGGCCCCCTCTCTCTCATCTTCTCTTTGCAGACGATTGTATCTTGCTTAACTCTGCTTCTGTTCAGAATGCGGTTGCCTGCTCCGCTATCCTTCAGTCTTATTGCCAGGCTTCCGGTCAGCAGGTCAACTTGCAGAAATCTGTTCTATGCTTCAGCCCTTTGACCTCTCCCCATCGCCGTGCTGCTATCTCTAAGTTGTTTGGGATCTCGGCTTACTCTGACCGCCTATCATATCTTGGGATCCCCATTACGGGGTGGCAACCTCGTCAGCATGACTTTGGGGACCTTGATCGATGGATTTCTGATCGATTAGATCATTGGCAGGTCTCTGGTCTCTCTATGAGGGGGAGTCTTACGCTGTTTCGGTCTATCCTTACATCTCTTCCCCTTTATCTGTTGTCCAACACCTTGATTCCGGCTATCTGCCTTCGTCAGATTGAGCGTCGCTTCCGCGATTTCCTCTGGGCGTTGATGCAGGGGGGCCATGGTCTTCATCTTCTGTCCTGGGATCTTGTTTACTTGCCTATTCGGGAGGGCGGACTGGGGATCCAGTCTTTGGTGGTTCGTAGAGAGGCTCTTCTCACTAGGCACGCCTCTAGATTCTTATTGGATCCACATTGTTTCTGGAGCTCTGTCATGCGAGATAGATATGGCGGCTGGTCTGTCAATCCAACCTTCTGTATTCCCGAGGCTATTCTTTCTTCTGAAGAGTGATATGCCAATCTGCCCCTACTATTATGTCTGATATCCATTGGATGATTGGGGACAGGAGGTCTGTTGATATTACTCAGGATACTTGGATAGCTGATCTTCCTCTATCCCATTGGCCGACCTTCCTCAGCTATGATGTTGGTCCCTCTATGTCAGTTACAGTTTGATTTGCGAGGATCGTCCTGCCTGGCATGCCCCTTCGGTGTCTCGGCTATTTGGACCTGAGCTTTCGCATAGGATCCTTGCCATCCCTCTCGCTTCCTCTGCATTTTGATACCAGGCTGTAGCGTCGATCCTGCCTTCCTTGTGCCCCTTCTAGAGATCTTGTTGATCGCTTCCAGCCTCGGACATCGGGGTTGGGTGACGTAGCTTGGATCTGGCGTCTGCCCATCCATCCCAGGATTAGGCTCTTTTTGTGGAAGCTTGTGTGGGACTACCTTCCTACTTGTTCTCTCGGGGCTGGCTGCGGTCTTCCCATTTTGCTTCTTTGCCTGATATGTGGGCTTCAGGATGAGACAGTTGAGCACGTCTTACTCATATGTTTTCGTGCATCCCGGATTTGGCAACAGCTTCATTATACCCCGTGGATGCCGAAGGAGGGACCCACACAGCTTTCATTTCTGCATGCCATCCGAATGTCGGCCCTCGCTCTCAGGGTGTCCTTTCTGCTTATATGGCTTATCACATTTGGCTGACCCGGAACCAGTTTGTTTTTGCGGAGGAGTCGGTCTCGCCTCAGGTGATCACCCGCACTGTTGTCTCCCTCGCTATGGAGTACTTCCACTTTGATTCTGGTATTCACTCTGACAGACCCGGCCACTGGTTTATCTTGGGAGCCTCCACCTCCGGGTTATGTCAAAGTGAACTTTGATGATACTGTATTGGGTCGTCTTGCTAGATCCGGGTTTGTTATTAGGGGCCCAGAGGGAGTGTTGCTCGTAGCAGGTGGACATGGCTCTCTCGACACTTCGGCCCCTATGGCTGAGCTTCAGGTTGCTTGGGCAGGTATCACCTATGCGGTCCATCATTTGGGCTCTCACCAGTTGGTCATCGAGAGAGACTCTCTCACGGTTATCCGTTGGATTAGATAGGATATGGACCTTAGCTACCCTGACAATCTCCTTATATGTGATATTTGGGCTTCTCTCTAGTCCACCTATGCGCCGCTAATCTGTCATGTCCATCGAAAAGCCAATGCTATGGCCATTTGGGTTGCCTGCTCACTATCCTGATAAGTGAGAATAATATGTTGATGAACCTCTCCTATTTTTTTATAATAAATTATGTACCATGATCTTTCGGATTCGACTCATGCCATCGTTCGCTTGTAAAGAAAGAAGCTCGCTTATTCCATCTTGGCTGTCAATCTTCTTATTCTCTCTCCCTCTCATTTCCCTTGTTTATTATCAGAAGGAAAAGGTGTTCGCTTTTGTTAAAGGGTGGTCTTGGGGGGAAAAAAGGTGGTTTGCCCGGCTGCAACCAAAACCACTTCTTGTGAAGATCGGCGGTTTTGACGGCCTGTGACCATCTCCTTGTGGCCTGATTAGGGTTAGGGTTAGGGTTTGGCTCAGATATGGAGGATTTGGCATGCATCCTTATTTATCCGTTTACTCCGATCTGGACTGTTTTTTTTTTTTTTTTTTCCCTTTCATCTCACAAGATTTTTTGGAAATTGTTAATGAAATGGGTATCCAAAGCGCTTTAGGCCAACAGAGGATCTGTGGGCTTCTCAAGAACATGTAAGTCCATGCTCTGATAAAGACCAACATCACCTACATCACCTATTTTCTCCGTAAAATTTTGAGTTGGTTCCATTCTGGTGATATTTTGATCCATTTGATTTTGTCAAAACATAAAAAAATGATTTGTGGGACCGGTTGCAAGGAATTTTGTTACGAGTATAACATTGAGATTCTGTTGGATGATTTCTGTGAATATTTGGACTGGATTCCGTCGATGGCAGAGATGTTTGATATTTTCATGTTTGCGTTGTGGGGACTCTCACACCCTGAATTTAATTTGACATCTCAATTGAATTTTTATAGAACTCAGCCATGAATTAATTAGTTTCTAGATGAGTCGCTGGATCTTATATTATAGATTTTTCTGTAATAAATTCATTAAAAAGATGATTTGGATACACCACGGGATCTTTTGCACATGGTTGCGTAATGGATTGGAGGTGCTGGCTACGATTTTCTTAAAAACAAAAATTGTGAGATTACAGATTTCTCTCTTCCACATGACAACTACAACTAGTTGTTTTACTTTCTTGGATGCAAGAAGTTCATCTGTAAACAGTAAGTAATATATACACACAACATCCTGGAAAAAAAATGCAGAATTCTTAAGAATGAAGAAAATAGCTATTGGGCATGAAAAATAACTCATTTATATTATTTACAACGAATTTACAACTCTTTTATTTTCTTTTTTGTTTGTTGTGTGCATGCATGCTTTTGCATTTGATGCTTTATGTTTTTTTCAGGAGATTTCATCTCTATGTAACTCCTAAGAGTAGCTTTAATGGGTAGTAATTCAAATTGCAGATTTATGATTAATGCTTCTTTCGGATCTACACTTCTGGCTTTATTAATTTGCATGGACATTTGTTTATGGTAAGATTGATATTCTGGGCCATTATCTTATGATCACACAAATCCATGTATCAAATATCTTCACTTAATGTGATTGTAGGTGCTCAATTTTAGGATTTTCTGGGATTGTCTAGTTGATATAATCCTTTTCTTTTCAGTATTGATGGGGACAGAATGCCTAGGAGCTTGCCTTAAGATGACTGATGGAATGCCTTCAGTTTCTCCTGGCTTTGTGTAGCTTACATCATTCACCTTGCAGAGAGTACAAGAAAATGCTTTGGCCTCTAAATGTGACTCTAATTCAATACAGTCTCCAGAAAATACTGAGTCTGGCATCACTGATGACAAAAAGCTGAGAAAATCACTTTGGCATAGACCATGGGTAAACTACAGGAAGTTCGGTTATAGCTCGGAAGAAGACTCTGACTCTGAGCTCTTGGAGCAAGTTAATTAGTACTATTTCTGATTTTTCCTTATTGATCATTGCTTCTAAGTGTTCAGGTTGATTGTCATCATATGATCTTCTTTACTGTGCAATTGATATCATCTGTTGCCAAAGGTGGTTCTTTGTCTTGACGTGTTGTTGTAATATCATATGGTAGCCCTTTTGACTATATGATCCATCAATGCAATCTTTTTATGCAGGAAATCTCCTCAGTGCATTGCCTACAAAAAGGGGCTATCCATGGATGTTCTGAATGTCGAACCTGTCAGAAGGTTTGGTTAAATCTCATGATTCTCAGTTAGCTTTTTCTTTCTTGTTCTGGCCTGTTTGACTTCAATCAATGTCTGAAGTTCTGCAGGTCACCGCGAGGTGGCGAGCTGAATATGCCCACAAGCCTGTCCTTGATGAAGTTCCTGTATTTTACCCAAATGAAGAGGTATTTCATGTTATCCATTGTTGAATCATTAGTTTCTATGCCGAGTCTTGTTCTTTGAGCCCAAAAGTGCTCTTATTTGATTGTTTTGGATATTCCCTGTAGGAATTTATGGATACTCTCAAATATATTGCAAGTATACGTCCACTGGCAGAACCATATGGAATTTGCCGCATTGTACCTCCACCATCATGGACTCCACCTTGCCCTCTTAAAGAAAAGGATGTGGCAAAATTCAAAATTTGTGATCCGCACCCAACAAGTAGATAAGCTTCAAAATCATGATTCAGTCAAAAAAAACTTGCAGAAATCATAGCATTATGAAGAGGAAAAGGGGAAAACTCTTGAGAATGGAGGCAGAATGCAGAAACAATATTGAGAAGCTAGTGGAACCTAATGGAGTTGGGGACTGTAACAATGCTGAGAGGTTTGGATTTGAACATGGTCCAGACTTCACTCTTGAATCATTTCAAAAGTTTGCTGATGATTTTAAGGAGCAATATTTTTGCATGAAAGACATGGATATAGATTTTAAATCAGCCCAGTTGGAACCATCAGTGGAGAATATTGAAGGTGAATATTGGCGAATTGTTTAGAAGCCAACTGAAGAGATTGAGGTATATTTAATAGATGTAAATTAGCCCAATAGTTAGCTGATTGCCTTAATCTCTTGTTCTGTAAAATTAAATTTTTTTACCTCCGCAGGTGCTCTATGGTGCTGATTTGGAGATGGGAGTTTTTGGCAGCTATTTTCCTAAAATGTCTTCACCTCCTTCAAGTTCTGATTTTGATGGCCAATATATGAAGTCAGGTTGGAACTTGAACAACTTTGTAGGCTTCCAGGTTCTGTTCTTGCTTTTGAAAATGGGGACATTGCCGGTACGTGTTCTAGTTCCATGGTTGTATATAAGGATGTGCTTTTCATCATTTTGTTGGGTAAGATTCTCATTACATCCTTTTCAATTGACTAAGAATATCCAGATTTATACAATTAACAACAGCAATAATGATACTTTTGTCATTATTAATTTTATCCAATGAATCTCGATTTTTCTTCTCATTGATTTTCATTTCTAGTAGAATAGAGAAAAAATATTCATGTAGTCCACCCTAACTAGTTTAGGATTGAAGCTTTTTAGTTTTTTAGTTGATGTTGGTGTCTACTGATTTTCATTTCGAGAAGACATAATGTGTCTGCATAATGCTTGACTTGACTACACCTGAGTTGATTTCTACCCAAATCTGGTCAAGTTTACATCAATGATCTGAGCTATTGGATGTCCTCTACCATCTATACAATGCTTAAATATAATCATGTGATTTGGGTATCCCTAACTTATGCATCAAATTATCAAAATAGACAATATAGAAAATATGAAACAATATTTTTATGTTGATGACCTGATGGATGAGCTGAGACTTTCCAAATCACTTGATTTTTTATATTTAAGCAGTTTAGAAATAGTAGATCTCATCTGATGGTTCAAATCATTGATGTGGGAGCCTTATCATTTAATCTGGACCTGATTGAATTTAAGTGGAGGTTTACTTGAGTGTAGCTTAGTCAAGCATGTGCTTTCAGTTTAGTTTGGCATTGTATATGAATTGCTTTATTTGCCTATGATGTGATGTGTTTCTTTTGTCCAGCAAGTCAATTTTCTCGTTTTTGCTTTTTTTTGTACCAGCACGTTGAAGATCACCATTTGTACTCAATGAATTATTTACATTGGGTTGCTCCCAAAGTGTGGTATGGAGTCCCAAGCAAAGAAGCCATAAAGTTGGAGGTGACCATGAAGAAACGTTTGGCACATTTGTTTGAGGTACAGCCAGACTTGCTTCACAAACTTGTGAGTAATGACTTATCACAGATCATCTATGCTTCCCGGAAGGGGTTCTGCTTCTTGAAAAACAACTTTGTTGAATGCATTTCCAACAACTGCAGGGACGATCTTTTCTTTTTGCACTATCTGTTTCATGTCTCAGGTTTTTCACTTATCTTTCTCAAAGGTTACTCCATTTTCACCTTCCATTATAAAATCAGAGGGTGTACTGCTATACCAATGTGTTCAGCATTCATGAGAATTTATTATCACATTTCCCCGAGCATATCATTCAGGTTTCAACTGTGGATTCAACTGTGCAGAAGCTGTAAATGTTTCTCCCATTGGTTGGTTGCCTCATGGGCAGAATGCTGTGGAGCTTTATTTGGAACGGAGGCACATGATATCGATTTCCCATGACAAGTTGTTACTAGGAGCTGCAAGGGAAGCTGTAAGAGCTCAGTGGAATATTTCATTTCTGGGAAAAAATACGCTAGATAACTTAAGATGGAGATGGGATCCTAACGAAGGTGCTTAAGGTGAACTCTCTATGTTCAATTCTCAGTATATTTTGATGTTATAAGTGTTTGCTGACTTTATTTTTCCTTTTGATCAGGCAAGAGTTGAAATGGAGCATACTAGAAGAGAATATCTTTGTTCTTCTCAGTCAAGGAAAATGGATGCTGATTTTGATGCTAACTGTGAAAGGGAGTGTGTTGTGTGCCACTATGATCTACACCTTTCTGCTACTGGTTGTCTATGTTCTCCAGACAATTTGCATGCCAGAGTCATGCAAAGCAGCTTTGCTAAGGGACAATGGTGAGGCCATCTTCAAGCTCACTATGGGTGAGATGTGCAACAGGTAAACAAACATAGACAACCAGCAGCAGAAAGGTGTATATCATAGTGGCACACAACACACTCCCTTTCACAGTTGGCATCAAAATCAGCATTCATTTTCCTTGACTGAGAACAAAGATATTCTCTTCAAGTATGATCCATTTCAATTCTTGCCTGATCAAAAGGAAAAATAAAGTCGGGCAAACACTTATAACATCAAAATATACTGAGAATTGAACATAAAGAGTTCACCTTAAGCGCCTTTGTTAGGATCCCATCCAAGCCACAAGCTTCTTTCCATCTTAAGTTATCTAGTGTATTTTTTCCCCAGAAATGAAATATTCCATTGAGCTCTTACAGCTTCCCTTGCAGCTCCTAGTAACAACTTGTCATGGGTAATCAATATCCTGCGCCTTTGCTCCGAATAAAGCTCCACAGCATTCTGCCCATGAGGCAACCAACCAATGGAAGCAACATTTACAGCTTCTGCATAATTGAATCCATAGTTGAAACCTGAATGATATGCTCGAGGAAATGTGATAATAAACTCTTCTGAATGATGAACACATTGGTATACCGGTACACCCTCTGATTTTAAAATGGAAGGTGAAAATTGAGTAACCTTTGAGAAAAATAAGGGAAAAACCTGAGACATGAAACAGATAGTGCAAAAGGAAAAGATTGTCCCTGCAGTTGTTGAAAATCCATTCAACAAAGTTGCTTTTTAAGAAGCAGAACCCCTTCCGGGAAGCATAGATGATCTGTGATAAGTCATTACTCACAAGTTTGTGAAGCAAAAATGAGTAAATTGACTTGCTGGACAAAAGAAACAATAACTTACATATCAAAACAATAACTTGTATTACTACCCATATTCTTTAAAATATCAAAGATCAAAACTATGAGGCCATAAGGCAATTACAAATGATTGAAAAGACATCAATAACAAGTCCACATGAAAATCATGATTCTAGAGAACTACTGGAACCACAGCCAAAAGGTCCACTTTTGCATTTGTTTAGTACAGACACTAGTCTGAGTGGCACTGGACATAGTAAGGTGTTTTTTACCCTGACATTCTTCAGGTATTATAGTTAGAAGATGCTTGAATTGATGCCAGTCCTGGTAGTGCCAATGCTGTAGATAATAGCGTCATTGACTAGAGCCATATGGCACACAAAATTGAATCATATTTGACTGTTCCAGATGGTGAGGTTTAACAGGAGCTGATGTTTAAGATTAAATGCCTTTCATGCAAACTACATTTAATAGCTAAGGTCAGGCTTACACCACATAAATGCATGTGGTTAGACATTATAAACATTTTGAATTAAATTGAGCAAAAGAATTTGTACACGAGAGTTACTGACACAAATTGTTCAATGGTGTATTTCCATTTTGAGACATACAGAATTTAAGTTTGGCACCATGTCCACATCCACAAAAATAGGAGCAATTCCTTTTTCCAAATGGCTATCAATTTAGCTATCCCTAAATTTTTTTACTGTGGTTTAGATTATTAGCTAAAAAACAACAACAATGATGAAGATAGATCTATAAATATTATCGATACAATTTAAGCTAGCCATATTTTAAGAAGTCAAAACTCTCAATCTTTCAAACCCACACAAGTACACATAAACAAGCATCATACTTTTATTACATCAGAGAGGAAGCAAGCTTGAATTATTCTAATGCAATATGATCATCTTCTAACTCTTTTTCCAAAGCCAAAGGGAAAAATATTATTTATCATCTATATTCTATACTAAGCTTTGCTTCCTTATCTATACTATGGTAGCTCAAGATGTCACATTCATTGTAGCAGGATCTCCATTTCTTCAGCATCATGGTGCATAGGAAGCTGCAGTTTGAATTTTCTTAACCGATCTAGCTCATTAGCCACTTCCTTCATTGTAGGCCTTTCTTCCCTACTACCACTAAGGCGTCGCCTTGCTAACTCAGCAACTTCTTTTATCAAATCTATGTCCTCTTCATTCTTAATTTGATTGTCCAAAACTTGTAGAAGTCGATCCTCCCTCATGGCGGATATAAAACTTGATGAAAGGCTTCTTTCTTCATCAGGCCCTTCGAAATAAATTGCCTTCTTTTCAATGAGGAGCTCCAAAAGAACTACACCAAAACTATAAACATCACTTTATCAGTTAGTTGGCATGTTGTAAGAACTCAGGATCCAAATAACCACAAGTCCCCTGAACTAGTGTAGCAAATTGGATTTCATGCTTTGGTGCTAACTTTGAAGCTCCAAAATCTGACACCTTTGCATCATAGTTGTCATCCAAAAGTATGTTGGTAGACTTGACATCTCCATGAAGAATTGGAGGGAAGCTGATGAATGCAAATATGCAAGTGCTTCTGCAGATTGTAAAGCAATCTTCAAACGGGTATCCAATGAAATAGGGGATGCATTATTCCTGCAATGGATTAATTGGAATAAGGTTCCATTAGAAATAAATTCATAAACCAACATTGGAACTTCCATCTTCAGGCAACATCCTAAGAGCTTCACCACATTCTTATGGTTGATTAGAGAAAGAATAGCCATCTCCTTCCCAAATTCCTTCTTTTGGTTCTCATCAATTATTTTTGATTTTTTTATGGCAACTACATCATTGTCGTTCAACATTCCCTTGTAGACAGTTCCTTGGCCTCCACTCCAAGAATTCGACTCCTGTCAAACATGTTCATTGCGTGCTCCAGTTCTTCTTTTGTGAATATCTTAAATGCAACCCCAACCCCTTGCTTTGACTTGATCTCTTCAAGTAGCAACTGCCCTCCATGTTGATGAAAGTATTTCCTTTTTATCCTCATGAGTTTTCTTCTATCACAAACCATGGATATGACAATAATTAATGATAGCAGAAGGACAAGGCTGGTGCTAACTGCAATGCATGAAGATGAAAATAGACAAAGCAATCATTCATAAGTTGCAGCCACAAGGAGGTTTTCCCCCATATTTCTTTTCCATGCTAACTGAAAATCATAAAGAAAGTAAAAAAGCACAAAACATAAGTCCCATCTTATCATGAGATGAGTAATGTTTGACCACTACCATTAATCATAAAGTAACACTTCAATATTATTTCTACTAAAATTTAATGTAAATGCAAACTTAAGTATAATAATTCATCTTCTAAATCTATGACATCAGAATGATGTGGAATCATGAATATCATGTACAAATAACGTACACCACTTTGCAAATATCTAGTTGTTAACACTAGTAAATAAGATAACAAGTTATTTATGTTAGAATTTGTAGTTGCTGCGAGAATACCTATGGCATTGCTATAGATCATGCCTCCAATCACCACTTGGATCACCAGCCCATTGCAGAAGCTATAGATTGGTGGGCCACATGAGGGGAAGGGGGTATCAGGTGGGGCCTGAATTATCATTTTGCAAATCACCTGCTACCACATAGGCCAATGAACTAAGATGTGATGGGAAGGGTAACCTTCAAAATTTTCAAAAACTTAGAATGCTTAATTCCTCATTAACCAATTGACCATCAATCAGACTTTGGCATGCCATTTAAGATAATGAGGGCAATGGATGCCCTCAGAGTTCTGCCCAAGTGTTAAGCCAATGAAAAACCAAAGATTAAAGGGTGAATCTAAAGTGTATATATATGTCCCGCTAATGGATGGAAATGATTAAAAGAATCAAATAAGATTAGCAAGCAATTTTATGTGAACTTCAAGAGATTTGAATATAGACCACTGCAAGTAGTATATTGCCGGGTCAATCTTATAACTAAAATCAAAAAGCATTCTCTTCTGGAACATATGGGTGTTTTACATGACAAACAACTAAAAATATGAGTAATGCTATGCAACATCCATAGCATTCCCTAGAAAAGCTCAAAGCTAGGCTTGAGATCTAGTTTGCAGGGATAGGGCAAGTTGGTGCGTTTTATGGAGCAAAACTCTTATTTTGCCCACATTAGCCTATGGATGGACCCATTTTTAAACTTTTCTATGTGATGATTTTGAGGACCCATATCTTTGTGCCAAGATGCAGAAGACAAAGCATGGCTCCATCAAAATTTGATACACTAGCAGGCAAAGGTCGCAGGGCAAAGCTGACAAGATCAAAGGTGTCACATTGGCCATTAATATTGGTGGGTGAACTTGCTATTAACACTGATGGTTTGAACCTACTAACCTCTACCTAAACCACTATCGCACACATTTTTGAAAATAGACACTAGCAGGGCAAGCAAACTTAAAGTACAGAGAGGCTGTAATGAAATTGAAGCTGTAGGCTTGGTATAAACTTGGAAAGGAAACAAGTTCAAACAAAAATTCAGTTTTAAATACTACCCTATGCCAAATAAAGATGATCAAATGTATAACATATATCACTGCACCTGCAACTGGCATCGCAACATTGCATGAATTTTTTTTCCTCATTGTATTTAATCTAAAGTTATAGTTTCTATAGAAAAAAAATTGGTGAAAGTGATAGAAACAGAGAGGGATTACCTATGGCCAATTTCACAGATAGGAAATGATTGTTGTGACTCCCCAAGACATGATTGCAGCTTCCATTTATCTTTGGGTTGCCAACTGTGCCTGGTGGACATGTGCACTTGTATCCTTCATTTGTATTCGTACAAACACCAAAGCGTAGATATTCATCTTTGACAGCACACTTATCAATATCTGCAATACCAGTTTGACAAACAAAGAGATTAGCATAAGAAACAGAGATCAAAGGAAGGGACAAAGAGGTTAGTATCAGAAATAGAGACCAAAGAGAAGAGGAAGAGTAAGAGGAAGACCTTTGCAACCACCAAGGAGATATGGGTTGCCCTGGTAGCCGATAGAACAATTACAAAGATATCCGGGACCACTGACGGAATTAACATAGTAACTATGCTCGCTGAGATACGCATAGGAGGTTCTGTTATGCTACGCCACCTTGCATGTCTCGTTGCCAATGGCTCAGTCCAACACCACAGGCGCTAGCCCATCGTTCGTCGCATTGAGTTTGCCGGCGGTAACGTTAGCGATGCTGAAGTTGAACCAACCGACTTCGGCAAGAATGACGTAGCTGCAAGGATTGAATTTATACACCCGGGAGTAGTTGTAGTTTGCATTGAAGGCCACGCGATATAAATAAATTCCCTTTGGGATAGAGGTCTTGCAGTAGCCGATGCCGGAGCATGATCCATTTGTCAAGCTCTGTTTGTTGTGGCAAACTGACACGCATCCTCCCTCCAAGGTGTCTAGATGGTTTTGGCCATTGATGTATGCAAGGGTGTCGCAGCCTACAACGGTAAACTCGTTATCTGTATTGGAGTACCGATATGGTCCGTTAGCTAAAGTTCAGAAGCCATATGTTTTGCGATACCTTATCGGACGTAGCGTCGTAGCATTGCCAGGAGATGGAATTGTAAATGCGAGCATGGCCTGACTGCAAGGTTATGTTGATGAGCTCGGTGCTGGTGAGGAAAGGTTTGTAGATGACATTGCCGGTGTTTTCGCAGCTGAGCATGAAATTGGCACGGGAGCAATTGGGACCGATGCCGAAGGGGTAGGAGATACGAATGTTTTCGCACGTCGATGGGCAACCTGGCAGCGACTCAATTGATGCCACTGCTACAGTTGTAGCTGTTGAGAGAAGTAGCATCAACATCAGCGCCGCCAGCCCGTCCTTCCTCATCATGGCTCTCTTCATGAGCAGAAAGATGACCGCATGAGTAGGAAAAAGATGACCGCATGGCATGGTGTTGTCGGTGCCCTCACCCTCCTACCGTATTTTCATGGAAGCAGAGCGTTTTATTTTTGTTGTTCTTTACCAGATGTGTTGCACTCATTTTTCCGAGACTCGAAAAGATTTGAAAGAAGGTGTCTTATCTTAGAACGGAGGGATTAACTGATTAAGTGGAGGGATTGATTAAGTGGAGTTGAAAAAGATGACCGCATGGCATGGTGTTGTCGGTGCCCTCACCCTCCTACCGTATTTTCATGGAAGCAGAGCGTTTTATTTTTGTTGTTCTTTACCAGATGTGTTGCACTCGTTTTTTCGAGACTCGAAAAGATTTGAAAGAAGGTGTCTTATCTTAGAACGGAGGGATTAACTGATTAAGTGGAGGGATTGATTAAGTGGAGTTGAAAAATTACAGCAAAATTAAATGACCTTGACTTTGCGTTCCTCACATCCCTAAAGTAAACCTTAAACATCACAGGGGATGTTTGAAATATGTTAACTTTCATCCATAAATAAACAGTCAAATTATTGATGTTCTAATTAATCCTTTTCAGCCTATTGTCTACCAGGACCTAATATTTTAACTTTCACCTGTAAATTTTTGCTGTTCTAATTAATCCTTTCCAGCCCATTGTCCACCCGGACCTATTCAACAATAGGAAAAGTCCTGATGCACGCGGTAATTTGCAAAGTTAGTATCAATGTTTCTTCATTTTGTTTTGTTTGATTTTCAATTTTGCTAAGCAGTTTTACTAAAACAAAGCGACTTCTACTTGTTTTTTCAAAAAAAAAATCCCTTGATTTTGTGCTGCTGCTGGGCGTGCTTGACGGCTCCTTATGATACTCCTAAGCTGGGAGGGCGGGCGGGCTGAATAATCTATAGCAAAGATTGTATGATTTTAATTTACTCATAGAGATTTAGTAAGCTTTTAATAATGGTGATGTGTTGTTGGAAGGATTTCTCAAGGATGAAATGAAATAAGGTAAGGTTGATATCTATTTCAAAGACAGTTTCTTAAGATTTGATTATTTTGTATATGAAATAAAATTGAGATCTACTTTTAAGGACGGCCTCTTAGGGTTTTGTTATTTTGCATATATTATATGTTGAGTTATAATCTAACCGTTATTGGGTTTGGATTGTGGGATTTATGTTTAGACCTGGGTAACATGGAGTTGTCTACCTCGTTGAGTGGAAAATTGCTGCGCTTTCCCCTTCCCTCCCTGCGGATAGATATCCGAACCTTTTTTTTTTTTTTGTGTACAAACTATTCTTATGCGTACCCTACACACCAGGACTTGCAACAAAGGAAACATTAAAACATCTTTTGTAGAACCTACTATAAAATCCGTTTTATAAAAATAAAAAGCACCCCAATAGAGCAATCCATGCTTATTGCGTCGACGCCTTACACAGGCTTCCCAATTTCCAACGATAATATGCTTATCATGTCAACATCTTATACAGGTTTGGAATTTTTTTTTTTTTGCCAGATTATGGATAACTTGCAATATTTTCAAAATAAAGGGCATTTGGTTCAATCAACTTTCAGCCCAAGGAGAAGATGGATTGTCTTTAATCAAGTTGATATTTAGCAAAGCCCATTGATATCCATCTAAACAAGCATGGGAGACACTGGTAGCTAGCCTAGCAACAATTTGGTATCACCATGAATAATAAAAAGCATCTCTCATAACCCATGTCCCTCGAAACAGTGCAATATGCTAGTGTAAAAATTACAACCATGTGAGATCATTGAACTGCTGTCAAGCTCCTCTCGGCTCCTGATTGAAGTACACAGTGATTAAAGAAGCCTACAAGACTGAAATAACCCTGGAGATTTCTTAACATCCACTTAAGAAGACTTAAGCTTAGCTGTTGTTGAAGCGTGGTGCGAAAGAGTCCTATGACCCACTTAGACCAGAAAAACTCCCAAGGAACCCAAGAGCCTTTAGAGTAGCGAAGAGATCCAACTGTTCCAAAAAAGAGAGGCTGAATAACAGTACAGCTGCAATGCCAGCATGAAAGAGTATGGAGAAAGTAGCCAGTAATGTCTGGGAAGGGAAGCTTTTCAGGTTGACTCCTAAGCGCATCAGCTGCGGCAACATGTGAATTGATTAACTTTTTGGTAACAATTACAAAGAATTCACCTTTCTAAATTCAAGTTTGAGGTAAAAGACCTCTATATCATAAGCAAGGAAAGACGTACAATGTATATGATTCTGATTCTCATATAATTCAATCAACAAAAACCATTCGACTAAAACTCTAGAGACCGTCAAAACTGAAGAACACAAATTATTTTAATTTCTCCATATTTTAAGTGTATGATAGGAAAAGAAATTTGGCATCTATAGATGAAAACTAGTTCCTAGGAGCATGATTAGATATATAATGCTAGAGAGCTAATTCAAGATCCAAGGCACCACAAGAATTCCAATACAAGATCTAAGCTACCATGTCTGTGAAATGCACTTATTTAAAGACAAAATATTGAACTCACCCATATCAAAAATCCTACAAAAGGTAGAAGAGTAAGAGCCAAAAATGCAAGAGAAAGCTCCTTCGGTGGTCTCTTCTCTGGTGCCCGGAATATGTGAGCTATCCCTTGTTTTGGCCCAAATTTCGAGTATGGGTCAATGGATTGCGGAGGAGGGCGTGTTGATTTCTCTAGTGGTTCTGGTAAATCTAACTCAATATGACCAAGGGTTCGTAGAAAAGAATTCTCCTGCATAATCACAAAAAACTTTGTCAGGGCCAGCTCCAATAAGTAAAGTTCGTTAAAGAAGCAAGAAGAGCAATACCATTGCCGCATCACCAACTGTAAGCTCAATTTCATATTTTCCAGAGAGATGGTTAAATTTTTCCACCAGACCAAGGAAGTCCTACAAAATTTGCAACATAAAAAATATTAGACAACTGAATTTTGCAATAGTCAAGCACATTCTATTAACATCTGCAAAGATATGCATGGAATGCAAGACGAAATAGTGCTGCTATACCCAAATGTTGCCATATATGTGTGTAGGTATACATAGGAATGCAAGAAGAAATAATTCTGTCATGCCCATACATGGCCATTTACACGTGTAGCTTTGCACTAACATGGATGTTCACCATAGGCACACATAGGATGTTACTTGGACACTCCCATCTAGCTCCAAAACTATATTACCTGAGTTATATATGTATCGGATACTTGGAGATTATAATATTCTTTGTTAACCATTTTTAAGATTCAAAGAAGTTGGACTCTTCCAACAAGTTTAATTCTCTAATTTGATATTAGGAATGAAGAGTTAATTCTTTTTTAAGATTTATTAAGAATGTAGGTATTGAAACTACTTTATAAAATATTATTTTGCTAATATCCTTAAGTTAATTGAGAAGTTTAAATGTGAAACATGTACATTGAAAAATTTTAACAATATTTGTTTAACCACCTTTTAATGTTTAAATAGATAATGTTTACATATATGAATATAAAATTTAATTAAATTTATATGTTATCCTATGTGTTTCCATATCTATCCATTTGCCTCTTGCCAAGTCAGACATCTGTCCTAATCCGATTCTTGTATCCATGCCCATGCAACTGTTAACAATCTACACATCTTAGGAAAATGTGATACAGATGGGAATTTAGTGTAATACAAGGGAAAAAAAAAAGCCTCTTGCAAGCAGCCACATCCTCATGCAGGAACAGTATTTTCCAATAGGATATTATTATTGTCTCAGACTTAATAAATGTAGGAATTATTTACTCTAGTCTTTCAAGTTATTGGTGCACATTCAAGTATCCGCTAGCATGGTCATGAAGCAACATTCTACAGCTACTGTGGTCAGATTTTATCCACAACATTACAAAGTTCAGGCCAACATAACATAGATATGTTTCAGTACCGTTTTGTCCTCTAACTGACATCAAACGCAATAGATTTTTGTGACACTGACACCATCATCAACTTTATATTTTTTTACATATCACCTGCTTAAGCTGTTTTAGGACCTATTATTTAAAAATTTATGCTTGTAATAGAACACAAATTTTTGGTAATATAAACAAACATAAAGGTCTCAGCTTATAGTATACTGAATGACAATGATACAAAGAATTTATTTGACTTATAATAAACAAAGAATTTATTTGATTTATAATAAACTATTTATTATACAATCCTACAATTTTGTCTATAATATGTTCATTCTTCATATCTATACTCCTGAATTTTGTTTTTCATAACCATCCAAACAAAAGAGGTAAATGAAAGCTTAGGCGTTTTGGCCTGATGCTAGATCAGTAGGTTCTCCAAATCTAATGCTTGGATGTAAGCTTGTTTTTATTTATAGATGCCCTATCATCGCAGTAAACTTATTATCAAATTTATACTCATCTTAAAAAAGGATTTCTATATATCATTTAAATTTAATACAATATCCTTCGTGTAAGAACCTGTCACTGTCAGAACACCAATCCAAGATATAACTCCACCTCATCGAGTTTATTTCAGAACTATACACAATTGTCATATATCAGCGCTTATGTAAAATCTTAAATGGACTTAAATTTAAACTATGAAAGTAAAATCTGATGCTAGAAAGTCCTTTCCCATCAATTAGTTGCTGCTACAGAATAAAAACAAAGTATATAAAAGAATTTAAGGTGAGAGAGACTTTACTAGAATTATTTTAAACTGCCTTGCAGAAGTCTCCATTACAAATACGTGCTCAACGTTGGTTTCATGCCTCAGTTGAGAAACACCTGTAATGAATTGTCTTTCCATGAAATAAAAGTTAACATGGTATTACCAAACATGCCAATAGAGCTAGCCTAAGAACCTGATGTGGAATTGTGCCCAAGAGGAGTGGTTAGCTGGAAAGACAGACGCAACTTCTGTAGATGGTTTGGTGCTAGTGAAAGCGTACCATCTCTTGATAAATCTAATCTGCAAAAAGAATGCTAAAAAGTGAGGCGACAATATGAGTTAATCAATAATACCCTTTTGTAATCACGTCTCAAGACTGCATGAAAAAAGAAGAGCACTTAATTATCGTCAAACTGATTCATAACTAGAAGGAAACTGGCAAACTAAATGGACAAAGGCCAAAACATTCACAAACGCTAATCAGTTAGTATAATTCATGATGATCTCATGCTGCCAAAACATTCACAAACGCTAGTCAGTTAGTATAATTCATGATGATCTTATGCTCTTAGGGCCTGTTTGGCAACATCCCACAAGCCCCCTCCCTCTCATGCTGCTCCCTCCTGCTCTCCCCCTCCAGTGCTCGCTTCCCCACTGGCCCCAGCAGATCTTGCAGGAACTTACCAAAACAGGGCATCCTGCCTTCAAATGAATCTGAGATTTAAATTGAGACTTTAAGCTGTTAAATTAAGTACCATCTTCACAACACTGCGAGGTTTAAATTGTTCAGGAAAAATAACACTGCTATACTAAGTGCTGTATGCTCAACACCGAGATATTTATGCAAGCCTAGCATGAGTACAGGGAGAAACTAAAAGCCTTACTTTTGCAATGACTCCGTATTTCCAGCATCACTATCTAAAATCCCAATTTCTGCCTTGTCAATTTTGATAGATCCTGTGATAAATGCCATCACACTAGTGTGTCCTCCAGTAGCATATTTATTCATATTCTCAGGGTCATGAAGTGAGATCTGCACAATATGAACCAACCCAGCTCACTACTGATGCTTGCTAATCAACACAGAACAGATATCTAACTAACGAAGATGATTTAAATACCTCAAAATTAAATTGTACTTCCTAACATCTAATTTCAGTGGTATGATATCCAAGTAATGGATATTGTTTTCTGAGTCAAACAGGAGCTCCTGCAAATAGAACATTCAAAAAATCTCAAGGATAGGTGATAAAAATGATTAAAATAAAAGGTTTTAGCTGGGGGAAAGAGAAACAGATTAATTCAGATGCATAGTTAACATACACAGTCATGGAGCCAAACAAAAAGTACAAAGCCAATAGATAAAGCAAAAATGAAGATATCAATAAACAATGTAACAAAATACACTACCTGATTTTCCAGGACAGGGTCTTTTGAATCGGAACAGAAAACTTGCACCATTCTCACTGTCAGGGGTGGTGCTGAGGAACCAAAACCGTAGCCACCTCAACCTGAAATAAGCTCAAAAAAGTACTTTCTTTAAATCAAGGAAAAACAAATTTATTCAAATTTTCCTAATTAACTGTTGCTTGGGGCAATTTAGTGGAAGACCATGCAGGTATAGTTATTCTGTTCTTTTCTATTTTAACATTTTAACTGGGCTCTACAAGCTAAGAAATCAGCTTCTTTTAAAAACTTATTACTATTCTGGCAATTCCCAGTTCAAGCTCATAGTTCACTGTTTTTAAAGTATTCTCACCACTTAATCATGGTATACAAAGTCAATGCAAGTCAATGCAAAGGAAACATCAGGCCTAATGATACAAGAAGTTGAAGATAAAAAATGGATGGTGCAAAATAGACATGGATGGACTGCTAAATAATACAGCATTTGGATCTGGAATGAAGCTGGGAATACAGTTCAAAAAAGCAGAAATTCTGGAGGGAAAGTTATTTTGGTAGTTTGGTCAAACATGTTTACTCCAGGAATTACTTATTTCAAGGAAGAACTGAAGTATCTTTACTCTCAGAGAAGGGCCTTCTTTTATTCCACCCACTGTTTTTTAGGGACAAAATCATCATCAGCAAGTTACACAAAACTTTATGCCACATGTTTATCAATAACTCACGAAAGACCTATTCTAAACAGAGTGTTTGTTCCTATTCCATAAGTTCGTAAGTTGATACCTTTCAAGATTTTGATCAAGGCCCATAATCTTGTCACTGGGTAATGTACCAGTCAAGTACCAGTACAGCATGATACTGAACCAAACCATACCAACACTCGATATGCAGATGTGCACCGATACAATATCATCTGGCTTTATTTTTTCTATTATTGATTTTGAAGATTATTTTAAGATTTATGGATCTTTAAATTATGATTTTAAGAGTATTTTAATGTTATTTATTTTCATATTGATCCTGAGAGATTATGATTGCTTAATGGATACAATTGCGATAATTAACCACAGATTCATCACTCAGTACATAGATGCATATCATTGTATGCCCCAATTTTCATCTACATCTTTCTTTCAATCGTTACCCTCTTCTTAAGCTTTTGCTTTTGACTTTTGTCATCCTTCCCTTACTTTCAACTCTACTATTTTTGCCTTCATTTCATAAATTTACATAGATTACATTATCTAGATATATAGGCAGACATGACACCCAAAGGGTCTATAGATTACATTATCTAGATATATAGGTGGACATGACACCCAAAGGGTCTACCTATCGTCTTACTCCTAGGCTTATGGTTGCACCTCCCTGTATCTCTTTCTACTTGGCACCATTTGATGTACAATTAGCATCTACTAGAGAGGCACTAGTCTAACCAAAACAACAAAGTCGAGGGTGAAGACTGTCAAGCAAATATTTGAATTTATTTCTAGAGGTTTTCACCATTTTTTCTAAAAATTTTTCATTGGAGACAGTATTAATTAGCTAGGCTGCATTGTACTTGAATAATTTGGCGTGTTTCCTTATTATTGGGTTCTACTTCTAGTAGGATTTTGTACAATATTTAACACTTGAATTAAGGAACATGTCCTATATATGCACTCCAAGTTACAAAATACTTAATTTTGGCATAATTTCTCCTAAATTTACCAATTAATGGCCTATTTTAGGCGAAAAAATGAGGGGGAAAAAAGGGGAAGAATGAAAAGAAGGAGATTGTACTAGATTTATCTTGGATTTAGGCTCAAAACCCACAAATCTTGCCTTAATTTTCCTCACATAATCCACTCTCCTTCCAAAGAAAAGAGAGAAGAGGGCCACAAGATGGCCTTCTCCACTCTTATTAGTGTAGGTAAGAGGCCTAACCATCCTGAATCATTCCGAATGTAATAGAATAGAGTGGTTCAGCTCAGTTCAAGCTAGTTCAGGTCCCTTACTGAGCTGTCCTGGATTTTGACATGATACTGCATGATATGGGTCGAAATACCCCGAACTCGATGATTTGGGTTGGTTTTGGATGCCTTGATTACAACCACTGTCAAAATAACAAGGTCAAAAAGCAACCAAAGGAAGTAAAATTGAATACAATAACTTCCAACACCATAATTGTAATTAGCATGTCATGTTCCATCTATTTGGATTGACTTTATCATGATTTGCTATTGATTTCTATCATGAAGATGACTTCCTACAACCATCCGCTCATAGATCAATAAATAATAACAACAAGTATCAAGTAGTTGAAAAGAGAGTAGAGTGATAATAGCAGGTTAAAAGTTCAAGAAAACAGTGAGAAAATAAAAAAAAATGACTGGCAAAAACTGATGATGAATAAGACAACTAAAAGCTGAGCAGAAAGAGATGCAATCAATTACCCTGAGTTAATCCTTTGAGGTTAATGAAAGCACCGTTGATGGAAGTGAAAGAATAAGTGGAATGGATACCCTACTGCATGCAAAACAGACATTTGAATTAGTATCTTGGTTACATGATTGGATAGGAAAAATGGATATCTGTTATTTATATCCATCACACAGATTTTTGAAGGAAATCAGGAAAAAAAAAACATTCTCCTTTAAGATGGCCATGCCAAAATTCATATTCTAGGATGTTTAACATGGTGATACAGCAGCAAGGACTCTTGCATCGCCCCTGTAAACCCACCTTGGGAATACGCAACTTCGTGCTTCCTAGAAGAATGTTATAGGGAGTTTGTTACTAGACTCATTTTTTCTAAATATGGAATCTCAATTTGTATTTTTTCCATCATTTTGCCTGCTTTATAACTATATGTGGACATTTGGCACAGAGACAATAATGCATTACCACTACAAAAGGTACAACAGCACTTGGAATACAGCACATGCCTTGTGAAAGTTTTCCAATGTAGCCTATTGTTAATAACCCAAAATAACAAGTTATTTCACCCACATGCATCCTTATTAAAACCAATACATATGAAAGTTGCAAACACAATCGAACCAATAAATGGTTCTAAGTGCCTAACATCATCTTGCATTGTATAGCATTTAAAAACATGCATACACATGTGAATAGTGCAGCATGCAGTGATGTTGATGTTCATCGCCACTTCAAACACTATGCACAAGTTGTAAATGCATGCTCCTCTATCCTCGCCTTCGCTCCACTCTTGTTTATGTTCCCATGTCACAAAATAGTATAAGCTCATGAAGTTGTAGAGAAGTGCATCAGATTACACCTCAAATAACAAAATAGAAGATATGTTTATAATAGAAGAAACGATCAAAGGAGATGACAGTGAGGAAGATATTTTAGTTTGTGTTAAAAGATTAAAAGAGATGAGGAGAGAGTTACCGCAATCGAGATTGAAGTTGTTAGAAACAATAAATCAAGCTTTGTTCAACACTTTGAGAAAATGAAAACAAAACTAAAGTTCAACACTAGATAGATAGAATATAAGCTGACTATTAGCATTAACTCATCAATCAGATCTTAGATTTGAACATGCTTCACTAATTATAAGATTTAACTCATCAATTTGGTCCTGTGCTCCATCTATAGTATAATTAACTTCCAATACAGCAGAAATTGCCGTTCTACTTCCATCCATCCACTCTGAAAATATGACCAAGCAGAACAGATGAACAGGAATCCTGTATTAAAGCAGCCAATTCTCTCTAACGTTGATCAAATTATCAAAAATCAACAAGTAGTTATCAAAAAATGGCTAAACATTAACTAAAGGCAGCAACTTGCATGCTTCTCAAAACATAAGGAATAAGCTGCAAACAAAAGATTTAGCTGCTGGCTGGCACGTCATGCCAGGCCAAACTGGCACCAAACATAGGTTGACATTATACCTATTGAACCCATTTTAAGGATGCATTTAATTAAAAACAGCTTTCTAAAACTTTTCTTTTAAAAAAACAAAATCGGCATGGCTTGGCAAGAATGCTGGCACAGCATGGCACAAACCCTCTGGGCATGAGAATGGCATGCCCACTAACAGTGGCTTTTTCGTTTCTATAATAACAATGGCTTCTGGAACTTTGCTCTAAACAGATGTAGCCATGGTATGCGTCCCAAGAGACATCCACATACCTTAACCCTCAAGATAGACATGCAACTTCAACAAGTTCAACTAGTAGTCTTGCAACTCCAAAGCTTGGACCAGTGCTGCATCACCCATCTCTTCTTAACTAACTGTTATATTAGCATAGATGTAAAGATAATTTACTTTTTTATGAAGCTATTGATTTTTTTCTATCCCCACTTTTTTTAGTGCTGTCATTTTCTTCACAATCTTACATCACAAAGAAATCAAACAAACAAACTTCCAGGTATGCAAAGAGAGGGCAACATTCCAAAAATGCACTTATGAACAATGTAAAATTCCATATGCAAAACCAACAAGCTTATTTTTGATACACCATGCCAATAAACATATCCTAGATACAACAATCAATCCAACTATAGAAACAACAAGATTTATGGTAAAACAAGTACATGGAATCAAGAAAACTTAAATTCACAAAATTTGCAGATTCAGCAAAATTAAAGAAAATAGGTAACTGATCAAGCAATTATCACAATATTTTACTTGCCTATTGTTTTCCAACAATGATAAGGATTCTATCTGGTCGACAAGTCTTTGGTGGTACCAGGAATCCCTATGCAGAGAAAGAACTTTGCCAATCACAACATTTTATCACCTGGAATCTGCTAATTTGATTTAAGAAATCAAATAAGAAACACCTTGGCAAAACTGCTTGCATAAATGCAGATACCATATGCTTGGGAACATCTGACTCACATTTAGCCTACCGGAAGCAACTGAAGCAAAAGCGGTACCACCCCATACTACTGAAGCTGAAGTTGCAAGAGGGCCCTTATACTCGCTAGCATCAACATGCTTCTCATCAAAGTACAAGGTTCCATCATCTACATTAAGCCAAGTTCCGTAGACACTAGTATCAGAGATAGGCTATTGCGGTCAACTAAAAATAAAAGAAACACAGCTGATAGCTTCACAAAGATATTAGTGGAAGATTAAAATGGGGATAGCGATACCAAGAGTATATGAACTTATTTGGGGGTTTTAATTGAGTTCTTATGCCTTTTTTCTTATCAATTGAGCATATCAACTTATAAAATTTGTTCAATCAAATGCATTTTTTATAGATGTCACAGCAATTTGACGAACCGTCCTAGTTGGCATGATGGATGTTAGAAAATGCTGAGATAGCACCTATGTGGTGGTGAGGCTAGCAAAGGATGAAAAAATAGAAGGAAAAACTCTCACTCTTTTCCACCTCTCACCCCCAATGCCTACGTGGATTTTCTCTCCACCACCATTTTTCATCTCCCACCGCTGTCATCTCAATCCACATAGTGACATTTCAGCATTTTTCCCATCTATCATGTCAACTAGGATGGTCCGTCACCTCATTGTTGATGGCTGTCAAAATGTACTTGATTGAATAATTTTATGAGTTGGCATAGTCAATTGAAAAGAAAAAAGTATGAGAACTTAATTGAAAACTTCAAATAAATTCATGTACTTCTGGTGTAATTATGCCTTATAAAAATTCAAGAAGATGTGCAAAATCTTCTAAACATCATTCATGATGTTTTTTTTTTGAAAAAGCAGGAAATGTAATCAGCTCATTCTCAGCTTAAAAGGATATGCTATACAACACTAACACTTACCAAATGAACTGCCAATGATAAAATTATTCTGCTGCCACATTATATGAATAAACAAAATGATGATGTGTGTCATACGTTCCATCTGCCATGGAAATACATTCAATATGATCTATGGAAGAAATTTGGCTATAAAAAATCAAATCGCGGGCAGATGACAGAATAAAATGCAACCGAAAAAATGAAATCATATTATCAAAATAAAAAGGCCTGATAGAGGTTAGAGTGCTAGACCATTCTTCTGAAAAAAGAAAAACTCAGGCTAGAGTGCTAGCCCATTGTTCTGAAAACAAGAAAACATGGCATCCCATCAAAATCTATAGGATAGAGAATGCATTATATTGAAATACAAGGCAATCACCATATTGGTCAGACATAAAAGCTGAAAAAAGAGTGCTGAAGGGTTACAGGGTGAAAGGAGGATGGAGATGTTGGAACAAAGACAATAGAAACCAAATTTCTTCTCAAGAATATAAAAATTTATGTTTGCAACATAATTAAGAATTCATGGATGGCAACAAACATCGGCATTCATTGAAAATGACACTCAGAGATTGTGTTCCAGATGAAGACAAATTCTGCAAAAACATATTCTAATAGTCCAATTATAGATAACAAAACACAGATAAAAGAAACTGAAAAGAATCTGTAAGGCTAAAATATAGGCATGCATACCATAACATACAATGTCATGTTTTACAATTCCTATCTGCCAAGAATAATAAGAATGCATTAGACAGGAAGCAAACTAAAAGTTTGCTTATCAGTTAAAAAGCAAAGAAATTAATTCTGTATGAAGGATGATTATGCAGCATGATTGTGGTGATAATCTCAATAACTAAAAATCTTTAAGACAAAGAAAGAGAAACAATTGATATTAAAACAAAAACATTAATGACACACTCCCAAGTCTTAATCAAAGATGATGAAATAATCTACAGTTGCAAAATTGTATGCAAGCAGAAATGTCAATGTTGCACAGAAGCAGGGGTTGCAATTTAAATATGCCCAACTGATCCAACCAGTTTAACCCAACATAATGGGTTCATGGGTTGGCCACAGGTCAGATGTTGACCAGCCGACAGGTTGGTTCAGATCCGGTTCAGAGTGATGGGCCTGATCCATCAAGTCAAAGTTGACAGCCCAATACACAAAAATTAACATTTCTAATCTATATACCTGATGGCTCAAACAGTTTGAAAGTCGAACGGAGTGCTACTAATCCTAAACTTATCCGCAGTCTCCAATCTTCAGCCTCTAACCTGCCCTTTCTTCTCATCTCCCTTCTCCTCCAGCCCCCTCTTCTACTTTTCCTTCTCACAATTACTCATTTCCTCCTATTGGTTTCTCCACACATCCTCTAGTTCCAAGCATCTCCATGGCACCTGGCCATGCTCGAACCCACAATGCAGTCCTCCATCACCTGCTACGCTGGTGTCACTTGCCACCATCCAAAACATTGCTTAAAGATCTCCATAAATCCCATGAATTCATCACTATATATAGATTGCTGCCCATGGTTGTCCGTCAATTTTGATGCTACTATTACTGCAATATTGCCTGCCACGAACACTTGTCCCCTATTGCCTGCCACGAACACTTGTCCCCTATCATATAGATTCCTCATAGCATGTGGCCATTGTGCCCCTTTTCACCCACCTTTTCTGCTTCTTCTCTCTCTCCCCCTCCCCTCTTTCTCCTTTAACTGGGTTGTGCTAAAGTCAACCTCAATGAGCCACCAGCAGGTTTGGGGCAGGGAAATCTGACCAGCTAATGGGTTAGATTTAGGTCAAAACAGTTAAGTCTTGACAGGATGTCTTGAACCAATAAGAACCTAAGTTGACTCAAACCATTCCCAGTCCTAGACAAAACATTTTCGAGGACAGAAATTTTGACCAAAAATTGTTACATTGGCATCCATGAAATAAATGTAAACAACTAAATCTTAGAAGTGTCAATCAATTAAGTAATTCTCAACAAAATGAGTTTGACTTAGTAACAAGCTCACTCAACCTCTATCTTCTAGTAAAAGAGCAAAGGTCAGGCGCCACATTTAGACTGCTTCCTTTAATAACTTGAGCTCAAAACTTAGCTAGCTTGCATAGATATATAAAAACCTGGGTTCAACCTGAGAGTCAAGCTGTTCACATGACTCTTATGCCAAACCTAGACAGCTGGAACTAAGCTTCACTTGTGCTTACTCATATGACTTAGTGAAGCTTACCTAGCTGAAAGATCTGCCAGGCCAGGCTTTCTGGAGCTCTAATCAAAGCCACAGGGTTATGTGATATTAAATAAATATACAAATGTTGTCGGTAAAAGCATCCAATAACAAAAAGGGTTTTGCCAGTATTGGATTACATTGACAAAAAAAATGGAACTCGCCTCATAATCTAGAATGCATGTAAGAGACTGTGCTGCTGTTCCTTTAACAATAGAAACATCAAGATGATATAGCAATAACCAGTCCAACTAGATGAATGATTTTGGCTTGAAAAAGAGAAGCAAAGAAGCAAAAGAAAAGAAAGACTCTGTGGGATTAGATGCTTGCCGTAGATTGATCCACCTCTTTATCCGCCAATGAAACAACTCCAGCAAGTGTTTCAAACGCTATCCCTGCAACAACAACATAGTATGCAAAAGCAATCAACATAAAGCAGCACAATACGAATCATCATCTGCACAAAGTGTTATGCACAGCATCTAGATTCTCTGAAGAAAACTAGATTCAGCAGAATTCAAGAGACTAGAATAAATACCAGAAGCATAAGTACTAGATTCAGCACTGCTGGAATCATAGCGCCATCTTCCATCACTTTGGCTGACTGCCTGCAAATAACAACACAGTTAACTGAAGGAACTATATGACCAAGAAAAAAGAAAGAAAGAAAATTTCCACAGAATGTGCAAAGGAAAGAGTATGGATGGAAATAATCATATCAATCACCTTTATGGAATTAAATGTACCATCAGCATCTGACAAAATAACATTAATACCTCGATCCTGCATAAGAAAAGAATGGAATTAAAGTCAGAATTAAGTTTGAATAAAGGGTTAAGGATAAACTTCCAGCCAAATGCTATATACAGATAGATCAAACAAAAGAAGATACAGTAAGCAATCATATTCCTCAGCGAGCCCTTACCTTGACATGAAGCAAGCCTCAAGTAATGAATTAGCATTCTTTATCACAGCTTGAAGTTTTGATGCAACATCCTACATGAAAGAATAGTAACAATACAGTAACAGACTTCATATAAATACTCAAAAGTCTACAAAATGGCTCATGCGTTCAAAAGGAATTTGTATGACAGCTTATGAGGATACTGTTGGGTGCTCCCTCCACGTGGGGAGGGAACCGGCCCATGATAACAAACAGAATCACAGTTTGTTACGGAGCCCATGATAACAAACTGCATCACAGTTTGTTACGGAGCTGTTTTCAAAAAGGGAAAAGAATCCCAAAAATAGAGGGGGAGAGAGATCCGTATGAGGGATATACGAGAGAAGAAAAATCCTAGATTGGTGTGAGAGCCGTGCGCGGCCTGAGAGAGATCCAGAGAAGCCCAGGCTTGGGAAAAATCCTGTGCAACCTCAGGAAGTCGATACGGACGAGTCTGAGAGCAGATTTGGGGGGCACGGAAGAGCAACCACACGTTGGTGAGATCCTTCTTGTACCCACATCAACTATTATTTTAAGTTCGAAGTGTTTCCTAATTTTTGGGCAAAAAGAAATTAGGAGAAAAGTTGTAATCTTTTATTAAGATTAGTGAAGTGCTCTCGGAATTTGCCCCGTGGTTTTTCCTTTCACATTGGAGGGGTTTTCCACGTAAATTTGGTGTTTTGTGTGGTGTTTTTTTTATTCCGCATATTCTGTGATTGTGGTAGATCGGTATATTTTTCTGTGATTGTGCACGCATATTTGTTCCGAGGGTGATTGAGGGTGTATTCCCAACAATTGTGGTATCAGAGCAAGGTTGCAAGCCCAGAACAAATTATTTGAGCGTGCCACAGATGGATTCTACCACTAATACTAGCAGGATGATTAGTCTCAATGGCAGTAATTGGTTGATTTGGAAACCAAAGATGATGGATCTCTTGTATTGCAAAGATTTAGCCAAGCCGATTGAGAAGATGGGAGAGAAGCCAGAAAAATATGATGATGAAGATTGGGCTACTATGGATAGAAAAGCAATCAGTGTCATCAGGCAATGGGTGGATGACACAGTATTCCATCATATTTCAAATGAAACCTCAGCCTATGAACTATGGAAGAAGTTAGAAGGGTTGTATGAGAGGAAAACTGCCGGAAACAAAGCATACTTAATCAGAAAGCTTGTAATCTGAAGTACAAGCCGGGAAAATCAATTGCAGAGCACCTAAATGAGATGAAGAGCATTGTGAACCAGCTGGCCACAATGAAGATGCTTATGGAAGATGAACTTCAGGCACTCCTGTTGTTGAGTTCTCTACCTGATAGTTGGGAGACACTGGTGGTGTCATTGAGTAACTCCGCCCCTGATGGAGTTATCACCATGAGTCAGGCTACTAGCAGCTTGCTCAATGAGGAGGAAAGAAGGAAGGGAACTGGAGAGTCTCAAACACAGACAGATGTACTTGTCACAGAGGGCAGAGGGAGACAGTTTACTAGAAAAGAAAACAACAGAGGCAGAAGCAAATCCAGACCAAGGAAGGAAATCGAATGCTACCATTGTCATAAGAAAGGACACTACAAAAGTGAATGTAGACTGCTAAAGAAGAAGAACAATGAAGGCGGTAAGGCAGAAGATAAGAAAGATAGAGAGGTAGCAGCAGTTGCCTCAGGAGAAGACATCATTCTATTTACAGAATGTGTTGATCAGTGCTTAGCCACCACATCAAATCAGGTTGATTGGGTGGTGGATACTGGAGCTTCTTATCATGCCACACCCAGGAGAGAGTTCTTCACATCCTACAGGATAGGTGATCTTGGTGTGATCCGAATGGGAAACAATGGTGTTTCCAAAATATGTGGGATAGGAGAAGTAGTGGTCCAGACCCGTGAAGGCAGCAGATTGATACTCAAAGAGGTCAGACATGTTCCAGATCTCAGGATGAATCTCATCTCAGCAGGCAAGCTAGATGAAGAGGGATATGTTAGCCAGTTTGGGGGAGATCAATGGAAGTTAATCAAAGGTGCTATGGTGATTACCAAAGGACAGAGATCATGCACATTATACAAGTTGCAGTCCAGTTTGGTTAGGGGAGAGGTATGCGCAGCAGAGCATGATACTGCAGATTTGTGGCACAAGAGATTAGGCCATATTGGCGGAAAGGGATTGCAAACTCTCGTCAGGGCAGGGGTCTTACCAGAGATACAGGACAGAGTTCTCAGTGATTGTACCCACTGTGTGGTGGGTAAGCAGCACAGGGTGACATTTCAGAGTAGCTCCAAGAAGAAGACTGGCCTTTTGGAGCAAGTGTACTCAGATGTGTGCGGACCCATGAGGGAGAAGACCTTAGGAGGAGCCTCATATTTCGTCACATTTATAGATGATGCTTCCAGAAAGGTGTGGGTTTTTGTTTTAAAGTCCAAGGACCAGGTGGCAGCAGTTTTTGAGTTTTTTCACAGGCTTGTGGAGAGGCAGACAGGAAAGAAGTTGAGATGCATTCGTACAGACAATGGGGGAGAGTACATAGGAGTCTTTCACCAGTACTGCAGAGCACAAGGCATCAGACATGAGCAAACAGTGCCAAAGACTCCACAGGAGAATGGAGTAGCTGAGAGAATGAACAGGACAATAGTGGAGAGAGTCAGGTGCATGCTCTCCCAGTCCAAGTTGCCCAAGAGCTTTTGGGGGGAGGCAGTCCAGACAGCATGTTATTTGATAAATAGATCTCCCTCATCAGCTCTAGATGGAGAGGTGCCAGAGAAGGTGTGGACAGGCAAGAATGTCAGATATGATTATCTAAGGATTTTTGGCTGCAGGGCATTTGTGCATGTGCCTAAGGATGAGAGGACAAAGTTAGATGACAAGACAAGACAATGTATCTTTCTGGGGTTTGGTGATGAGCAGTTTGGCTATAAGCTGTGGGACCCAGTTGATAGGAAGGTAGTCAGGAGCAGAGATGTCATATTCTATGAGGATCAAACCATAGAAGACATCAAGAGGGCAGAGCATCAGTCTGAGTCAGATATGTATGGCCCAGTAGATATAGAGCCTGTCAGTCCTCCAGCAGTTCATGCAGATGAGCCAGAGAAACAGCCAGTACAGGGTGCAGATGAGCAGCAGCCTACACCTATTGAGGATACAGATCAGGAGATTCAGATCCCTGAGGAGGAGCTACCGACAGAGGTGAGGAGATCCACGAGAGCAAGGCAACCATCTAGTCGGTATTCAGTGCATGAATATATCATGTTGACAGATGCAGATGAGCCAGAGTCATATGAGGCGGCCCATGTCAGTGAGCAGCGGGAGCAGTGGCAGAGAGCTATGCAGGAGGAGATGGACTCTCTTCTGCATAATCATACATATGACTTGGTAGCTAGGCCCAAGGGGAGAAAGGTACTCAGAAACAAGTGGGTCTACAAGGTAAAGGCAGAAGAGAAAAGCTCACAGCCTAGATATAAAGCACGACTAGTTGTGAAGGGCTTTGCACAAAAGAAGGGAGTTGATTTCGATGAGATATTTTCTCCAGTAGTGAAGATGACCTCAATCAGGACGGTGTTAGGATTGGCAGCTAGCATGAACATGGAGGTAGAGCAGTTGGACGTGAAGACAGCATTCTTGCACGGTGACTTAGAGGAAGAGGTCTATATGGAGCAGCCTGAAGGTTTCAAGGTGAAAGGCAAGGAGCACATGGTGTGCAGACTTAGAAAGAGTCTGTATGGTCTCAAGCAGGCGCCCCGGCAGTGGTACAGAAAGTTTGAGGCTTTCATGGTACAGGTTGGTTATAAAAGAACAACCACAGATCATTGTGTCTTCATTAGAAGGTTCCCTGGAGGTGATTTTATCATCCTTCTCTTATATGTGGATGATATGTTGATTGTTGGGCAGGACTCCAGCAAGATTGCCACACTGAAGAAGGAGTTAGGGAAAGCTTTTGATATGAAGGATATGGGGCCAGTGAAACAAATATTGGGGATGCATGTATTCAGGGATAGACAAGCATGCAGGTTATGGTTGTCCCAGAAGAAATACATAGAGAAGGTGCTTCAGAGATTCAGCATGAGCAATGCCAAGTCAGTGGCATGTCCACTAGCTGGACACTTCAAGCTGAGTTCAGAGCAGAGCCCAGCCTCAGAGGAAGAGAAGCAGGAGATGAATAGAGTCCCTTATGCCTCAGCCGTGGGTAGTCTTATGTATGCTATGGTCTGTACCCGACCAGACTTAGCATATGCAGTTGGCTTAGTGAGCAGGTTCCTAGCGAATCCAGGAAAGGAGCATTGGGCAGCAGTCAAATGGATCATGAGGTACTTGAGAGGTACAACTAGCTTGAGTCTTTGTTATGGACAGGGAGAACCTGTGTTACAGACATATACAGATGCAGATATGGCAGGAGATGTTGACTCCAGGAAGTCCACATCCGGTTACTTGGTTACATTTGCAGGAGGTGCAATTTCATGGCAGTCCAAGTTACAGAAGTGTGTTGCATTATCGTCCACAGAGGCCGAGTACATAGCAGTGACAGAAGGATGCAAGGAGATATTGTGGCTGAAGAGATTTCTTCAGGAGCTGGGTGTTAGACATGATACTTATGTGGTCTATTGTGACAATCAGAGCACTATTCACCTGAGCAAGAATCCGACTTTTCACTCCAAGTCGAAGCACATTGATATGCGTTATCACTGGATCAGACAGGTCCTGGAAGAGAAGCAGTTGCTGTTGGAGAAGATCCATACAGATGATAATGGGTCAGATATAATGACAAAGTCATTACCTATCAAGAAGGTTGAAGCTTGTAGAAAGAAAGCAGGCTTGGTGGATTTCCCCACGTAGTCGGGAGGGGGAGATATTGTTGGGTGCTCCCTCCACGTGGGGAGGGAACCGGCCCATGATAACAAACAGATCACAGTTTGTTACGGAGCCCATGATAACAAACTGCATCACAGTTTGTTACGGAGCTGTTTTCAAAAAGGGAAAAGAATCCCAAAAATAAAGGAGGGGGAGAGAGATCCGTATGAGGGATATACGAGAGAAGAAAAATCCCAGATTGGGTGGAGAGCCGTGTGCGGCCTGAGAGAGATCCAGAGAAGCCCAGGCTTGGGAAAAATCCTGTGCAACCTCAGGAAGTCGATACGGACGAGTCTGAGAGCAGATTTGGGGGGCACGGAAGAGCAACCACACGTTGGTGAGATCCTTCTTGTACCCACATCAACTATTATTTTAAGTTCGAAGTGTTTCCTAATTTTTGGGCAAAAAGAAATTAGGAGAAAAGTTGTAATCTTTTATTAAGATTAGTGAAGTGCTCTCGGAATTTGCCCCGTGGTTTTTCCCTTTCACATTGGAGGGGTTTTCCACGTAAATTTGGTTTTTGTGTGGTGTTTATTTTTATTCCGCATATTCTGTGATTGTGGTAGATCGGTATATTTTTCTGTGATTGTGCACGCATATTTGTTCCGAGGGTGATTGAGGGTGTATTCCCAACAGATACCTCAAAGGTTCTGTCATCAATCTGGCACCCAAGATGCTGTTGACCCTTAGTGCATGGAATAAGTCATTTGACATAGAAGATGATGATCCAAGTTTTTCTACAACAGCTGGACATGTTGCATGACTTATTTCAGCACTCTTTTCTACTCCAAGAATCTTGAATGTTCTTAATGCCCCATACGTTTCTTCTAAACTGTAAAACACAATGCAATTAGCCATATGCAATTTCCATCTTTCAAATTTGACTTGTTCCATGTGACACAATGATATTCACAGGTTAGCAAGAAAATAAAAAGTGAACAACATGTGATACAGCCGCTCACAGTTTACATCAAGGCATAAGTTTCAGAAAGCAAAAATATTGAACTCTTTTGATATTGTGGCAAGTAGATGAATGATAACAAACTGATCCAAATATGAATATTTAAATTTGTCTCTGCCAGTGCAAACCACCACATGAGATGGAAACAGAAGATTACTTCAAACATTGGTTGCAGAAGAACAAAAGATCACAATGAAATCGTAAGCTTAAATAAAAAGCATTTGATGAAGAAAGTTCAGAATAATCTTCAAAGCACAAGGGCGTTGTATAACATTTGCCGGCAAGCATCTAAATAACAATGGAAAAACAAACTTAAATCATTTATTGGAGCTTTTGCTCTTCCTTTCCTCAAAAAAATTGAATCGTTTATGTTCTATCCTTTGACCTTATTTTAGAGATCCATGCAACCAAGTCAAAAAGGCCTAAACCTTTTTGGCCTAAATCTTTTGGGAGAGGAGGGGGCATACCAATTCTAGCATGGTGGAAAGTGTTACTAAAAGTAGCTTATGATCGATTGCCAAGTTTTTTCCTCTGATATTTCCTGGCTTAGGATGAATTTCTGATCCTCTATACTTGGATTTATAGTAAGACATATATCAAGAACACACACAAGTACATGCGCATGCAAAACAGACAAACAGGCATGTCAACTATTTGACAACTACCACTACCAAATAGAAACAAGACTAATCACAGTCAGGATCAAGTTGATTCAAGTCCAACCACTTCAAGCAGTCCAATGAATATGGAAGCAGAATCATTCACATCATAAAACTTTAAAGTATTGAAACAAAGATGGAAACAAACACAAATCTTAGGCTTCGAGGTTAGGGTTTTAGTATTTTGCTGTTTTCACAAGCATGTATCAAAGAAAGACATAAAATCAGCTACTGAAGGAGACATTGCTAAAATTCCTATGTTTCATGGAAAAAAGGGAAAATGATAGTTAAGTGATGCGAAATAGTAAGGAATAACTAAAAGGACTAGTAAGGACTTCAATCAAATTAAAAAGGGGCAGGCGGAAATCAAGTTATATGAAATGGTGAGGAATAATTAATGGTTTATAATCACACTGTCCATCAACTCATAGACAAATTTGTGAAAGATCTGATGTAGATGGAAAGAGATATTTATTTGAAAGGAAAAAAGAAAGGAAAGCAGAGAATGAAGAAGAAAAATGATAGAGATCATTGGCAACTAAAGATGGAGATAAATGAGGAAACAGAAAAAACACCATAAAATTAATTCTTCAGAACTGGATTGAGTTTACAGGAAGTTACATTGAGAAGAACATGGGAATCCAAGACACAGAAAACGGACATGGAACATCATATATTATGGCTGAGTGTGCCAATGGTTACAACTGGATCTTATGTCGCGGGGAAAGATCAATGCAAAATTTAGAAATTAAAAAAAGAAAAGCTTCAAGCACAAATTGGCATACAATAGCAACACATCACCAAATGAGAGAATCAATTAGGATGATAGCACCATATGATTTCAAACCTACTACTCCGACGCAGTTCAAGCAAGAATATACACCCCCCATTCCATCAACCTAAGCTGACATCTCAGATGATTCTATAGAATTACAAACTACAGCACCTGCAGCAGGACAAAAACTGGCGCAACAAGGACAAACACAGCAACTGCTCGAACATCAAAAATCACAAATATCTTCATTAAATCAGTCTATTATTGGAAAGCATGAATTGTCATTTGATGCTCCAGAGAAAAGAAAAAGGTTAGAACTGATGACGCCAAGTCACCTTCTTTAAGCGTCGGGGAAGAGGGACGTTCTTCTCTCCGGACCCCTGCAAGAAAAGTCCCCCGAGACCAGATGCTCCGGTGGGGACCCTCCGATGCTAAGTTAGTCACTTGGGATCAGATGAGAACTGTTCAGCAGGAGGGAGCTGAAACAGTTAGGGTTTTAACTAGTAGGAAGAAAACTAGAAAACCAGAGTTCAAGGATCCTTACAGCGGGGCGCATGCTTTTATACCTGTTCGAATGTCCCCTTTCTATTCCCACGATCACTGATTCTTAGGAGCCCAATTCAATAACGGACAAAATACGGGGCCGACGATGACAGGTCGTATTGTCATCGTGCACACCGAATGCATAATGAGTTACCTATCAGTACGATCTCACAGATGTCTCGCATCTGGAGTCGCGTCTGGTGCGCGCCACCACTGGACATGATCGTGCACAGCAACGGGCAGGTGGTGATCCGCATACCGTAACGGGGTATGGCCATGCACAATGACAAAGATACAACGGATCATACGCCGTTATGAGGTATGACCACCTTCTGCCACGGATGTGCTGTGGATTATGTGGGCACGCCAGGTGGCCCAGAACAACCTGACCATGCACCGGAGATTGAGATGCCGTTCATGCGCCCCGAGACCGAGAGGTAGGTCCCGGGGTTGATATACTGTTCATGCGCCCTGAGACCGAGAGGTAGGTCTCGGGGGTTGATATACTGTTCATGCGCCCCGAGACCGAGAGGTAGGTCTCGGGGGTTGATATACTATTCATGCGCCCCAAGATCGAGAGGTAGGTCTCGGGGGTTGATATAGCTCCCGTCAGCTGCCGCTATCTTTGCCGTTCATTCTAACGGCACAGGATCAGCCATATCAGATGCTCCCTCACCCCTGAGACGGAGTGGGCCCGCCCCAGTAAAGTGAAAGGGGTGTCACCTCTCAAATGGCTGATCCCCATCTTTTGCGAACCGCCCCCAGACACGTGTCTACAGGCGCTGCAACGATTTTATGCAGGCAGTACAGGGATGTGATAGGGCGGCCAATGCTGTCCACCCGATTTGCGGCGATCGTTCTCGAAGCAGGGTTTATCCATCGAAGTCCATAAGGAAAGTCGTGCCATCATTATCCATCATAACGGCGATCATCGGTGTCCTACCATTGGCTGGGAGTGAATCGTATCCCGCGCTCAACGATTACCTAGGCAATCCAGCTTGCTGTAGGAGCCCGCGCGGCAGTCGAGGCGCGGTGGGACAATTTAAAACTAAATAAAATGAGTAGAGGGTCGAAAGCGGTCATTCTATTCCTGTTATCGTCATCTTCTTCCCCTGCTTTCTGATTTTCCACTTCATGGTTCCCTCTGCAACTCGAGAGCTCGCGTTCGTCACCTTCCTTCCCAGGTTAGCTCTTTGTTCCTCCTAGGCTTCTTCAATCTTTCATCTTGCAATGAGTTCCCAGTCTTGGTCTACGGAGGACGATTCAGAGAATTGTTCCTCGCCTGAGAGGCCTCAAGCTTCTCCTTCTCCTCCTTCTCCCCTTGAGTGGTCCTCCAATCCGAAGGATCACGTCCCTCTAGCCCAGCGACGGGTCACCGGGGAGGCTCCCGCAGGGAGGCGCCGGCGGCGGCTGGCTGGAATCCGCCGAGAGGTCGCCAGGCGAGGGCCGGCACTCCTCGAGTGTGGGGGCGGAATCCCCGGAAGGGGCCGCCTCCACGGTAACGGGCAACGATTTGGCAAACATCCGGGCCCGTTACCAAATTCCTCGGGATATTGAGCTCTATCTCCCGACCCCTGATGACAGGGTGATCTCATCCCGACCGGGCCGGTGGCCATCTATGAGATTTCCCTGAGGGTGGGCCTCCGCTTACCCTTTCATCCTTTCTTCATTAACCTCCTTGACTATTATTCCTTAACTCTTTCCCAGTTGGTCCCAAATTCCTTACGTGTCATTTGTGCCTTCGTTATCCTTTGCCATCACCTCCACATCGCCCCGCGAGTCTCTCTCTTCCATTCCTTTTATATCCTCCGATCTCAGAAAAGTTGGTGGTTGTTCCAGCCCAGGCCCCATCGCGTCCTTAAACTCCTCCCTTCTTCCGTTAAAGGCTGGAAATCTTGGTTTTTTTTCGCCAACATTGGCCAAGTAAAGTTCCGGTGGGGAGACCCTGACCCCCGAGGTAATGCAAATTTCACTGTCCACCCTGGAGATAGAGAGGCGCTAGGGCAGCTGTTGTCCACCGAAATTCCTTGGTACAGCCTGCTCCTAACGGAGGAAAACCTTCGGTCGGCGGGTCTTTCCCAGTTTGGTAAGTCTCCCTATACTTAACCAAAGTCTTGCTCTTGCTCTCGCTCATCGTTTCTTTTTTTTTTTGCTGACACCGGTCGATACTGCGCAGCTATGAAAATCCCAGCACGCCGACTCATGAAGGCCGCCGCCAAAAGGAAGGCCCGAGAGGAACCGAGCGAGGGGCGACGAGCACCAGATTCAAAACGCCTGACAGTGCGGGCACTCGAGCCATCCGCACCGCAGGAGCCTCCGGTCGCCCCGGAGATAGACTTGACGGCCGACACCCTACCAGAAGGGACCGCGAGTGGCGGAGCGGCCACAAAGACGCCGGCCGCGAGGGAGCCGGCGATCACGAGGGAGTCGGCCATGGAGGCGGAGCCGGCCATGGAAGAGCCGGCCGCAGAGGAGCCAACGGCGGTGGGGGGGTCTCCTGCCCCTTGCGAACCAGCCCCCACCGAAGCTGCAAGGGACTAGGGCGAGGGATCATCGCAGACAGCGGGCCCACCCCCGGAGAGGACGCCAGTGAGCAGCTCTCCATGCATCGAATCCGAGACCGCCGGAGCTGCCGGAGGGAGTAGGGCCAGGCGGGGGATGTCTCGGGACTCTATCCTAGACGATGGGCGCCGGGTGGAGCGGCTCATCTCGTCAATCCTCGTATCGAAGGTTCAGGAGGAGCTCAGCCACTTGAAGGCGACTACCTTCTTCCGTGAATCCTACGCGGCCTCAGTCAAGGTAGTTAGACTATCCGCTCTCCGCTCTCTGCTTTCGAATTTCTTTTTGTTCTTTCTTTTCTTTCTGACATGGGGCTTGCATGCAGGTTGCCAACTCCCTGGCTATCGCCAGGGAAGTTATCCACGGTGAAAAGACCATCGTGCGGGAGGCCCAAAAAGAGGCCGAGGATGCTTGCGCTCGAGCAGAAACGACAGAGAAGGCCTTAGAATCAGCCAAGACCGCCCGGGCTGATGAAATAAAAGCGGCCAAGAACCGGGCAGAGATTGAGTCCAACCGCCTGCGGGCGGCCCTCAACCAACTCATGGAGGCCAAGAATGCCATCGCGGCTAGGGACATGCACATCTTCAAATTGGTCGCAACTATCCAAGCGGCCGAAAGTCAGGTGAGTGAGGCCGAGGAAAAGGCAAGGACGGCGGAGGAGAAAATGAGGGAGGCCAAAGAAAGGGCGAAAGGAGCGGAGGAGGAAAGAAATCTAGCCCTGGAGGCCGAGAGGATAGCAGTGGCAGCCCTGGCTGCTGAGAGGGGAGCTCTAGTGGCTGAGGTGGAGGCAGTTGTCGAAGTCAGGACCGCCAGAGTTATTGAAGAATTTCGGGCGTCCGAGCATTTCATGGAGGAGCTGACCGAAGCTTCGACCGGGGCATATCTTCAAGGGTTCCAGCATGGGAAGGAAAAGGTGGCTAGAGACTTAAATTTTCCCTAGGCCCTTGAAGTGGGGCCGGACCGCCTCTTCGAATGGGCTCTTCTAATGATGAGGACGCACCTGCTGACTCTTGAGCCCTATACTGTATTTTGTTTTTGTGAGCCCGACTTGGTCAGCATTTTGTAAGCACTTTCAAATTAATGAAATACACTCTTTTCAATGAAATTTGTCTCCGCTTGATTGCAACTGTCACTTCAAACTCTTTGGCAGCCGACGTGGGACCCTCAGGGGCTTCGTCGGTGTCGAGCAATCCGTAACTTACCCTTGGATAGCCTCGACTTAGCTTCGTAGGACCGAATCTTGGGGTCGGGAGGTACGAACTCCCAGTTCCCAACAGAGCGTAGGACTCGGAAGGTCAAGATAAAATCGAGCCTCCCGAGCTGCTTACACGTTGCTTCGCTAACGGTATGCAGGGTTTTGTGCCTGGCTAGCCCAGGGCTTTCGTGCCGATTGGGGTCGGACTTAAGTTGCTGAGAGCCGGCAGCACGCCGCTTTGCCAGTGGTACACTGGGCTTTGTGCCTGGCTGGCCCAGGGCTTTTATGCCGATCGGGGTCGGGCTAAAGTTGCTGAGAGCCGGCAGCACGCCGCTCTGCCAGTGGTACACTGGGCTTTATGCCTGGCTGGCCTAGGGCTTTTGTGCCGACCGGGGTCGGGCTTAAGTTGCTGAGAGCCGGCAGCACGCCGCTCTGCCAGTGGTACACTGGGATTTGTGCCTGGCTGGCCTAGGGCTTTTATGCCGACCGGGGTCAGGCTTAAGTTGCTGAGAGCCGGCAGCACGCTGCTCTGCCAGTGGTACACTGGGCTTTGTGCCGACCGGGGTCGGGCTTAAGTTGCTGAGAGCCCGCAGCACGCTGCTCTGCCAGTGGTACATTGGCTTTGTGCCTGGCTGGCCCATGGCTTTTGTGCCGACCGGGGTCGGGCTTAAGTTGCTACACTGAGGTACTAGAACCCACATTTATTAATATGAAATAACGGGTGAAAACCCAGAAGAATACAAGCAAGATATTTGATGTAAGAAAGGGATGTACTACTGATAGTACCGACGGAGGTTGTCAGCGTTCCACGTCCGGGGAAGTGGTTTCCCATCCAGTTCTTCAATCTTGTATGCTCATGGCGGAGCGCTTCGGTGATCCGATAAGGCCCTTCCCAGTTCGAGCCAGCTTACCTCCTTCCGTCGGCCTCGAGACTTCAGCTCGTCGAAGGATCAGGTCTCCCGGCAGGAAAGTCCTAGGACGCACACGGGCGTTGTAATATTTGGCGGCCCGTTGCCGGTAGACTGCCATCCGAAGTCGCGCTCGGTCTCGCATTTCCTCCACCAGGTCGAGGTTGGCTCGCAGCCGGTCTGGGTTGTCTTTCTCATTGTACGACTCTACCCAAGGGCTCGGTGAGCCAACATCTACCGGGATGACAGCTTCGGATCCAAAGACTAGGCTGAATGGGGTCTCACGGTGGGGGCTCGCGGCGTTGTGTGGTAGGCCCACAGCACATTGGGGAGCTCCTCCACCCACCGTACCTTACAGTCATCCAGCCGGGTTCTCAGTCCTTGGAGAATGATTCGATTAGTTACCCCGGCCGCTTTCTGGCGGATGCCCAGTTCGGAGCAGAATTCCCGAAGGGCGTGTTGTCAAACTGCCGGCCATTGTCGGTGACCAGGGTGCGCGGCAGTCCGAACCGGCATATAATGGACTTCCAAAAGAAGGATCTCACCTTGCTTTCTGTGATCTTAGCAAGGGCCTCGGCTTCAATCCACTTGGTGAAGTGATCAACGGCCACCAAGAGGAACTTTCGCTGTCCGGAGGCCGGGGAAATGGTCCCAGGATATCCATACCCCACTGGGCGAAGGGCCAGGGTGCCACCAAAGGGGTTGACTGAGACGTCGGCTATCGCTGGATATTAGCATGGCGCTGACAGCTATCACATCTCTTAACAAGCTCGGCTGCATCCTCCTTCATGGTCAGCCAAAAGTACCCTTGTCGTAGGGCCTTGTAAGCTAGGGCTCTGCCCCCCAGGTGACTTCCGCAGATGCCTTCATGGATCTCCCGTAGGATGTAGTCTGATTCTGCTGGTCCCATGCACCTGAGGACCGGGTATGAGAATGATCTTCGATAAAGCTTCCCATCCATCATCAAGAACCTTGGGGCCCTCCGCCTGAGTAGCTTGGCCTCAGCGGGGTTCTCTGGGAGAGTGCCGTTGGTCAAATATCGGATGTAGGCGTCCATCCAGGAGGGCTCTTGCTCAACCGGTAGCGCTTCATCCGTAACCTCAATGCTTAGGGCCTGGAGGTGCTCCACATATGTTCTTCCCAGCGTCCTGTCGGCCGAAGTGGCTAGACGGGATAGTGCGTCGGCCCTAGCATTCTCCGCTCGGGGAATGTAGCTGACACGGAAGTAAGAGAACCGAGAGGCTTGGAATTGCACCTTGCTCAGGTAACAGGACATGGTCGGGTCCCTAGCTTCGTACTCCCCAGTGATCTGCCCAGAAATAAGCTGAGAGTCCGTGAAGGCCCTTAGACGCCCTGCGCCTAACTCCTCAGCCAACCTCATTCCCGCTAATAGGGCTTCATACTCCGCCTGATTGTTAGTTGCCGGAACTGGAATCTAAGAGCATACTCCACCACTTCCCCTTCAGGGCTCGCAAGAATGAGTCCAGCTCCACTTCCCTGAGAATTTGCTACTCCATCTACATGCAAAATCCAGTCCTCCTTTTCTGCCTCCTCAGTCGAGGGAGGGTCCACACACCCCTCCGGGCGTATCTCTCCAAACCCTTCTCGGTCCAGGAACACTCAACCAAGAAATCAGCTATCAACTGAGACTTCATGGTCGACCTTGGTTGGATGGATAGGTCAAATTCACTCAGTTTGATGGCCATTTGGCTAGCCGACCGGAGATGTCAGGGCGAGACAAGATGGCCCGAAAAGGTTGGTCCGTGAGCACCACGATGGGATGAGCCTGAAAGTAGGGTCGGAAGCATTGGGCAGAGACCACCAGGGCAAAAATGATCTTCTTGGTTCTAGAGTATCTAGTCTCGGCATCATGAAGTATCTTGCTGGTGTAGTAGACCGGCCTCTGGACTCCATCAACATCCATGCGCACGAGGACAAAACTGACAGCTTCTGGGGAGGCTGCGAGATATAGGAAGAGCTCCTCCCCACTCTTTGGCTTGGACAACAGCGGGGGAGTGGATAGAAATTTCTTCAACTCTTCGAAGGCATCCTGACACTCCTTTGTCCACTCGAAGCCATTGACCTTGCGCAACACCTTAAAGAAGGACAGGCACCTTTCTACCGATCTTGACATGAAGCGACTCAAAGCCGTCACCCTCTCAATTAGGCATTGCACCTCCTTCTTGTTAGCTGGGGGCCTCATATCCAAAATAGCCCTGATCTTGTCAGGGTTGGCTTCAATCCCTCGCTGGGTTACCATAAAGCCCAGAAACTTGCCTGCCACCACCCCGAAGGCACACTTGTGGGGGTTAAGCCTCATCCGATACCGGCACAGGTTGTTGAAGGTCTCCTCGAGGTCGGCGACATGGTCTACAACACTGGTGCTCTTGGTCAGCATATCATCCACGTACACCTTCATGTTACGCCCGATCTGGTCCTCAAAGACCTTATTCATCAACCTTTGATAGGTGGCTCCGGCATTCTTCAGCCCAAACGATATCACCTTGTAGCAGTAAATCCCTTTTTTTGTAACAAAAGAGGTGGCTTCTTCATCTGCCGGGTGCATCCTGATATGATTGTACCCCAAGAATGCATCCATAAAACTAAGGGTCTCATGCCGGACGTGGCATCCACTAGCTGGTCGATTCGGGGTAACGGGAAGCTGTCTTTGGGGCATGCCTTGTTGAGGTCGGTGAAGGCCATGCACATCCTCCAGCTTCCACTGGCCTTGCGAACCATCACAACATTCGCCAGCCAGTCCGGATAATGCACCTCACGGATATGACCGGCTGCCAGTAGCTTCTGCACCTCCTCATCCACGATCTTTTGTCGATCGAGGGCGAAACTCCTTTTCTTCTACCGGATAGGTCGGCACTCTGCCCTAATGTTAAGTTGGTGGGTAATCACCTCTTCTGGAATTCTTGGCATATCGGATGCCGACCAGGCGAAGACATCTGCATTAGCTCGCAGAAAGGCGAGGAGTCGGTCACGAGCCTCCTCCGGGAGTAGGGCTCCAATCCAGATTGTTCTCGTTGGGTCCTCCTCGAGGGGGAAAGTAAGCAGGCGCTCGGCCGGCTCTCCTCTTCTCTCCAGGTCTCGAGGATCCAGCGTCTCAGGTACCGGCACGGGTGCCACCCCCTGCGGACTAGGGGCCATGTGGTAGCAAAGTGAGGGTGATTCTGCTCTCCCCGCATCTCCCCGACTCCTTTTCTGGTAGGAAACCTCACGAGGAGCCTCTTGGTAGATATGAAAGCATCCAAAAGATTGAGCCCGGGCCTCCCGAGGATCGCGTTGTATGCAAAGGGCACACGAACCACCAAGAAATTCATGAAAACCGTACTTTGACATGGGGTTGTGCCAGCCATAACAGGGAGAGTGACCTCCCCTTCGACTTTCACAGAATCTCCAGTAAACCCCATCAGGGGCATAACGATGGGCCAGAGCAGATCGAGCGACAGGTTCATGCGAACAAAAGCATCATAGTTCAAAACATCCATAGAGCTCCCACTATCAACTAGAATTCTCTTTACAGGATGTTTAGCGATCGTCATGGATATGACGATGCTGTCATCATTTTTGTTTATCACCTCCTCTAAGTCCTTTTTAAAGAAAGGAATTACATAATCCAACTCTCCCTCCCCTCTCGGCCTCTTTGATGAGCCTCCTGCCCCCCAGGAAATCATTGCCACCATCTTCTCTGTTGGGGCATTGTCGATCATCGGCGGTGGGGGCGCTGACGGACCAGGAACTCCCTGGTTGTTCCTCTGGATGAACTTCCCTAGGTGGCCTCGCTGGATAAGGTATTCCATAGCCTTCTTCAGCTGGCGACAGTCATCAGTATCATGGCCGTGATCCCGGTGATAGCGGCAATAGAGGTTCTTGTTGCGAGGGATCTTCGGATTTATTGAAGGAGGGCGCTGAAGATAAGGCTCCCCTTCAATCTCGAGAAAGATCTGCGATATCGGGGCGAGCAGTGGGGTGTAGGGTCCATTTTTGGCGCAGGGGCTCTGGGACGGTTGTCTGGCCGACGAGGAGGCTCAAGTCTTCTTGGGCGAGCTTCGACAGGTTCCGGTCGGGCCGGTTTCTTAGAGATGCTCCCGCTAGCCTCGCGCCGGGAGAAGTCGGCCTCACAGCCCGGATGTATTTCTGGGCCCGAGTCAAGAGCTCGGCGTAGGAACGGGTGGCTTCTTGTCAAGGGAGTACGCAAAGCGAAACGGGCGAAGCCCTCACTTCAAGGCCAAAGTGGCCACTAAGTCTTCAAGATTGTAGACCTCCAGGGCCGCTTCCTTGAATCGAGCGACGTAATCCCGTAAGGACTCACCGCTCTTCTGCTGGACGGCGAAGAGGCTATCCGCTACCCTTGGAATCTTCCAGAAGACATCAAAATGGGCCAAGAAAGCTCTTTCCAACTGGCGGAAGGAATCAATACTCCATGGTGGCAGACGGGAGTACCAAGCTCGGCAGCCTTCTTCAGGGTGGCTGGGAAGGCGATGCACATGAGCGAATCGGTGGCCCCCTGACTTGCATTAGAACTTTATAACTTTCCAAATGGTCCAAGGGGTCTGTAGTCCCATTATAAGGATCTAGCTGGGGAAGGCGGAACCGGGTGGAGATGGGCTCTTCCATGATGCGGCGAGATAACGGAGGCCGGTTGTCGTAGTCCATCTCTAGCAGGTGGGTGATCCGGCGGCTAAGTTCCTCCAACCTCTGGTTATACTTGTCGAGTCGACGCTCGGCTCGATGGGCCATCTGACCATCAAAAGACCCCTCCCCTCGAAGATTCAGAGGACGGAGAACGGGACGGCGATGTCGGCGGGGGCGCTCCGCCTCCTTCCCATGCCGCTTAGGAGAGACACTGGCGTGGCGGGAAGGCAACCGGTGTCTCTTAGAGGCTTCCCGTGGTGAGGCTTGGGCGGAGCTTGATGTGGTGATCCCCCGGCACCGTGATCTCCTTCGGGAGGAATGCTGGCTGGGTTGCACCACCCCTGGGACTGATAGATTTGGCTCCGACTACTGCGGGGCCGCCTGTTGGTGCTGCAGGCCTTGAACCGCAGCTGCCGGGGATTGGACTTGCATGGCTAGGGCAGCGAATCGATCTTCCTGGAACTGCTGCGAGGAGGCGCAAGGACATCGACCGAAGGAGCGGAAGGTCCAGCCTCCTGGGATGCAGCGAGGTTGGAACGCTGGCCGAGAGAGCCGAGGGGGCATCCGCAGGTGGATGGGCTCCTCGGCGCTGCCCCCCAGTGCAACTGGCAGAGACTCCCTTCGTACGGGTCGTCACCATGGCTTCAAGAGCTCGAGGAGAGAGAGATTACAGATTGCTGGTTCGATGTCTTTCTCTTTCCTCCCCTTATTGGAGCGCCAATCTAACGCCAAGTCACCTTCTTCAAGCGTCGGGGAAGACGTACGTCCTTCTCTCCGGACCCCTGCAAGAAAAGTCCCCCAAGACCGGATGCTCCGGTGGGGACCCTCGATGCTCAAGTTAGTCACTTGGGATCAGATGAGAACTGTTCAGCAGGAGGGAGCTGAAACAGTTAGGGTTTTAGCTAGTAGGAAGAAAACTAGAAAACCAGAGTTCAAGGATCCTTACAGCGGGGCACATGCTTTTATACTGTTCGAATGTCCCCCTTCTATTCCCATGATCACTGATTCTTAGGAGCCCAGTTCAATAACGACAAAATACGAGGCTGACGATGACAGGTCATACTGTCATCGTACACACCGAATGCATCATGAGTTACCTGTCAGTACGACCTCACAGATGTCTTGCAACTGGGGTCGCGTCTGGTGCGCGCCACCACTGGACATGATCGTGCATAGCAACGGGCAGTGGTGATCCGCATACCGTAACGGGGTATGGCCATGCACAGTGACAGAGATACAACGGATCATACACCGTTATGAGGTATGGCCACCTTCTGCCACGGATGTGTGGTGGATTATGTGGGCATGCCAGGTGGCCCAGAACAACCTGACCATGTGTCGGGGATTGAGATGCCGTTCATGCGCCCCGAGACCGAGAGGTAGGTCCCGGGGGTTGATATACTGTTCATGCGTCCCGAGACCGAGAGGTAGGTCTCGGGGGTTGATATACTGTTCATGCGCCCCGAGACCGAGAGGTAGGTCTCGAGGGTTGATATACTATTCATGTGCCCCGAGACCGAGAGGTAGGTCTCGGGGGTTGATATACTGTTTATGCGCCCCGAGACCGAGAGGTAGGTCTCGGGGGTTGATATACTGTTCATGCATCCCGAGACCGAGAGGTAGGTCTCGGGGTTGATATACTGTTCATGTGCTCCGAGACTGAAAGGTAGGTCTCGGGGGTTGATATAGCTCTCGTCAGCTACCGCTATCTTTGTCGTTCATTCTAATGGTGCAGGATCAGCCATATCTATCAAGAACTTTTTCGAATGGAAGATAACGGGTGACGTAAAATTCTTCATTAGAGAAAAAAATCACATATATTGGATTTATTTGGGCACCAAATAGCCTTAGGGTAAAAACACGTTGGTTAGGAATATAGTTCAATATCTTCCACAAAAAACAAAAAACAAGAGGAAAAAAAAATCAGAACCCTTGCAACTAGAAAAGAAAATGACAAATGGTAGGAGCAAGAACACGATCCACGTAAGTAACCGTTCCTAGAATTCTTATTAAATCGAGCTTGTCTGGTCAAAATTTACGATTATTATTCCTGATATGACTGATCCCGTGATCTGATATGACTGATCCCGTGTCGTCAAAAAAGGTAACGACGGCTACTGACCCCGAGACCCCCACCGGTCTCGGGGTACACTGGCATTTCCCCACCCCCGGGACCCCCTCGGGGTCACGGGGTGGGGTCATCATTTCTTGACCTCGAACCCCCACCGGTCTCTGGTTGCACTGGCATTTCCCACCCCCGAGACCCCCTCGGGGTCACCGGGTAGGGTCATCATTTCTCGACCCCGAGACCCCCACTGGTCTCGGGTTGCACTGGCATTTCCCCACCCTCGGAACCCCCTCGGGGTCACGGGCTGGGGTCATCATTTCTCGACCCCGAGACCCCACCGGTCTCGGGGTGCACTGGCATTTCCCCACCCCCGGGACCCCCTCGGGGTCACGGGGTGGGGTCATCATTTCTCGACCCCGAGACCCCCACCAGTCTCGGGTTGCACTGACATTTTCCCACTCCCGGGACCCCTCGGGGTCACGGGGTGGGGTCATCATTTCTCGACCCGAGACCCCCACCGGTCTTGGGGCGCACTGGCATTTTCCCACCCCCGGGACCCCCTCGGGGTCACGGGGTGGGGTCATCATTTCTCGACCCCGAGACCCCCACCGGTCTCGGGTTGCACTGGCATTTCCCCACCCCCGGGACCCCTCGGGTCACGGGGTGGGGTCATCATTTTTCGACCCCGAGACCCCCGGTCTCGGGTTGCACTGGCATTTCCCCACCCCCGGGACCCCCTCGGGGTCACGGGGTGGGGTCATCATTTCTCGACCCCGAGACCCCCACCGGTCTCGGGTTGCACTGGCATTTCCCCACCCCCGGGACCCCCTCGGGGTCACGGGGTGGGGTCATCATTTCTCGACCCCGAGACCCCACGGTCTCGGGGTGCACCAGCGTTCTCCCACCCTTGGGACCCCTTCCGGTCTCAGGGTGGGGGGTCGTCAACGATTGGCATGAAACTCAACCACCAAGAAAACGATAACTCCAGGTCGCGCGGTACACCCACGTGATTCCCAGTACTCCCGTGATTGCGCCCCGTTACGGAGGGCCATGCCTCATAACGACGTATGGCGCGTTGCATGTCCCTGTGCATGGCCATGCCTCATAGCGTACGATTCGCTACCACTTGCACTGTGCCCGTCATATCAGCCGGCGCGCACTGGATGCCTTCGCAGGTTGGACACGTATGATATCCTAGCAACGGCGGGGTCTCCGGCACGCGTAGCGATAGTACGAAGATCTCCCAAGCTGCAAGTAGGTATTCGGACAGGTATAAAGGCACACTCACGCTGTAAGTGGGATCTGAACTCTGGTTTTTCTGAGCTTTCTTCCTCCCAGCAAAACCCTAACCGCCTCAGCTCTCTTCGCTGGGGGTGGTTCTTTGTCTGAACCCAAGCCACTGACTTGATCGTCGGAGGGTCCCCACCGGTGCCACCGGTCCTCGGGGACTTTTCTTGCAGGACTTCCCGGAGAGACGTCCGTTTTCCCCGACGTTTGAAGGAAGGTGACTTGGCGTCATCAGATTGGCGCGCCAGGAAGGGGGAGTGTAAGAAAGACTTCGAACCAGCGGCTTCTTTCTCGTCTTCAAGATCCTAAAGCCATGGTGACAACTCGAACGAAGGGAGTTTCAGCCGGTCGCGCTGGGGGCAGCGCTGCGGGGCTGGTCCACCCGCGGAGGCCCCCCCGGCTCTCGCATCTTGTTTCCCAGAGCCTCCGAACCTCCAGGGGGCAGGGCCTTCTGCTCCGCAGAATGACAGCTTCAAGAAGATCGATTCGCTGCCCTGGCCACCCAGGTCCAGTCGCTGGCGGCGGTGGTCAAGGCATGCAGCAGCAGCAGCAGCCTTGCGGCAGCCGGAGCCGAACCCGTCCATCCCTGGGGTGATGCAGCCTAGCCAGCATTCCTCCCGCCGGAGGATCGCCCGTTCCTGCAGATCATCACCGCCGATCCCCGGCCAAGCCGCATCACCGCGCGTCCAAAAGGCCCCGGTCTCCTCTCGCCACGCCAGCATCTCTCCTAAGCGGCGGCACGGAAAGGAGGCGGAGCGCACGCGCCGGCATCGCCGCCCCGCTCTTCTTCTGAATCTTCGGGGGAGGGCTCCGTTGATGGCCGGATGCCTCGTCGAGCTGAGCGTCGACTCGAGGAGTGCAACCAGAAGTTGGAAGAACTTAGCCGTCGAATCACCCACCTGCCGGAGACTGACAGTCGGCCTCCCCTGTCCCGCCGCATCATGGAGGAGCCAATCTCTACCCGGTTCCGCCTTCCTCAGCTGGACCCTTATGACGGGACTACGGACCCCCTGGACCATTTGGAAAGCTACAAGGTGCTCATGCAGGTCCAGGGGGCCACTGACTCCCTTATGTGTGTGGCCTTCCCGGCCACTCTGAAGAAAGCTGCCCGAGCCTGGTACTCTCGCCTGCCGCCACGGAGCATCGACTCCTTTCGCCAGTTGGAGAGGGCTTTCCTGGCCCACTTTGATGCCTGCCGGAAGATCCCGAGGGTGGCGGACAGTCTATTTGCCGTCCAGCAGAAGAATGGCGAGTCCCTGCGGGACTATGTCGCCCGGTTTAAGGAGGCCGCCCTGGAGGTATACAACTTGGAAGACTCGGTGGCTACCTTGGCTCTGAAGCGGGGGCTCCGCCCTTCCCGTTTCGCGTACTCTCTTGACAAGAAGCCGCCGGGTTCCTACTCCGAACTTCTGATCCGCGCCCAGAAGTACATCCGGGCGGATGAAGCTGACTTTTCCCGGCGTGAGGCTGGCGGGATACCCCGGAAGCCAACCCAGCCAGAACCTGCGGAAGCCCGCCCCAGGAGGCCCGAGCCTCCTCGCCGACCAGACAACCGTCCTCGACCTCCTGCACCGAGAGACGGGCCTTACACCCCGCTGCTTGCCCCAATATCCCAGATCCTGCTCGAGATCGAAGGGGAGCCTTACCTGCAACGCCCTCCTCCCATCAACCCGAAGATCCCCCGGAACAAGAATCTCTACTGCCGCTACCACCGGGACCATGGCCACAACACCGACGACTGCCGGCAGCTGAAGAAAGCTATTGAAGACCTCATTCAACAGGGCCACCTGAGGAAGTTCGTCCAAAGGAACAACCCAGGAGCTCCTGGCCCATCAGCGCCGCCGCCGATGATTGATAACGCCCCGACGGAGAAGACGGTGGCGATGATCTCCTGGGGGGCAGGAGGCCCGTCGAAGAGACCAAGGGGAGAGGGGAGGCGGAGGCTGTAATTCCTTTTTTCGAAAGGGACCTAGAGGGGGTTGTAAATAAAGATGATGATAGCGTCGTCGTATCCATGACGATCGCTAAGCACCCTGTAAAACGAATCCTGGTCGACAGTGGAAGTTCAGTAGATGTTTTAAACTACGACGCCTTTGTTCGCATGAACCTGTCGCATGATTTACTTCGACCTGTCGTCACGCCTTTGATGGGATTCACGGGGGATTCGTGAGGGTCGAGGGGGAAATTACTCTTCCTGTGACAGCCGGAACGGCTCCGTGCCAAAGCACTGTCCTTATAAAATTTTTGGTGGTCCGTGTGCCCCTGGCGTACAACGCGATTCTTGGGAGGCCCGGGCTCAACCTCTTGGATGCCGTCATTTCCACCAAGCGACTCCTGGTGAGGTTCCCAACCACCAGCGGGATCGGCGAGATGCGAGGAGAGCAGGACCTGCCGGCGCTATGCTATCACTTGGCCCCAGTCCCCAGGGGGCACCTGCACCGGCACCTGAGGCCCTTGACCCACGGGACTTGGAGAGGAGGGGGGAACCGGCCGAGCGGCTGCTTACCTTCCCCCTCGGGGAGGACCCCGCGCAGACGGTTCGAGTTGGAGCCTCGCTTCCGGACGAAGCCCGTGACCGCTCCTCACCTTTCTGCGGGCCAACGCCGACGTCTTCGCGTGGTCAGCATCTGACATGCCCGGGATCCCGGAGGAGGTGATTACACACCAGCTCAACATCCGACCGGAGTGCCGGCCCGTCAGGCAGAAGAAAAGGAGTTTTGCTCCGGACCGGCAGAAGGCTGTTGACGAGGAGGTGCGGAAGCTGTTGGCGGCTGGCCACATCCGCGAGGTGCGCTACCCCGACTGGTTGGCGAATGTCGTGATGGTTCGGAAGGCCAGTGGAAGCTGGAGGATGTGCGTGGATTTCACCGACCTCAATAAGGCGTGTCCCAAGGACAGCTTCCCTTCCCCGAATCGACCAGCTGGTAGACGCCACCTCCGGGCACGGACGCTCAGTTTCATGGATGCGTTCTCGGGGTACAATCAAATCAAGATGAGCTCAGCGGATGAAGAGGCAACCTCCTTTGTCACAGAGAAGGGGATCTACTGTTACAGGTGATGCCCTTTGGACTGAAAAACGCCGGGGCTACTTATCAAAGATTAATGAACAAGGTCTTTGAGGATCAGCTGGGGCGCAATATGGAGGTATATGTGGATGACATGCTGACCAAAAGCACCAGCGGAAGACCATGTGCGACCTCGGGGAGACTTTCGGCAATCTGCGCCGGTACCGATGAAGCTCAACCCCCAAATGCGCCTTTGGAGTGGCGGCTGGCAAGTTCCTGGGTTTCATGGTGACCCAGCGCGGGATCGAAGCCAACCCCGACAAGATCAGAGCATCCTGGAGATGCGGCCCCCGGCCAGCAAGAAGGAGGTGCAGCGCCTAACGGGGAGGGTGGCGGCCTTGAGTCGTTTCATGTCAAGGTCGGCGGAGAGGTGCCTGCCCTTTTTCAAGGCGCTGCGCAAGATTAACGGCTTCGAGTGGACGAAAGAATGTCAGAGCTCCTTTGAAGAATTGAAGCAGTTTCTCTCCACTCCACCGCTGTTATCCAAGCCGAAAATGGGGAGGAGCTCTTCCTATATCTGGCCGCTTCCCCGGAGGCCGTCAGCTCGGTACTGGTGCGCATGGATACCGACGGAGCCCAGAAGCCAGTCTACTACACCAGCAAGGTACTCCATGACGCGGAGACCAGGTATTCAAAACTGAGAAGATTATCTTCGCCTTGGTGGTCTCTACTCAGCGCCTTCGGCCTTATTTTCAAGCTCATCCCATCGTGGTGCTTACGGATCAGCCCCTGCGAGCTATCCTGTCTCGCCCCGACACCTCCGGCGGCTGGCTAAATGGGCCATCAAGCTAGGCGAGTTCGATCTGTCCATCCGGCCGAGATCAGCCATGAAGTCTCAGGTGTTGGCGGATTTCCTAGTCGAATGCTCCTGGACCGAGAAGGACATGGAGGAGGCGCAACCGGAGGAGTTTGTGGACCCCCCCTCATCGGGGAGGTGGAGGACTGGATCCTACATGTGGACGGAGCGGCAAACTCCAAGGGAGCGGAGCCGGACTCATCCTTGCAAGCCCGGAGGGGGACGTGGTGGAGTACGCTCTCAGATTCCAGTTCCCGGCGACCAATAATCAGGCGGAGTACGAAGCCCTGTTGGCGGGGATTGAGACTAGCTAAGGAGCTGGGCGCGGGCGCTTGAGGGCCTTCACAGACTCTCAACTCATTTCTGGGCAAATTACTGGTGAATACGAGGCTAGGGACCCGATCATGTCCCGCTACCTGAGCAAGGTGCAGTCCCAGGCGTCTCATTTTTCTTACTTCGTGTCAGCTATATCCCCAGGGCAGAGAATGCCAGGGCTGACTCGCTGTCCCGCTTGGCCACTTCGGTCGACGGGACGTTAGGGAAGAACATATGTGGAACATCTACCAGTCCCAAGCATTGAGGCCGCGGATGCTGCCAGTGGAGCCGGAGCCCTCCTGGATGGATGCCTACATCCGATACTTAACCGACGGTACCCTCCCGGGGACCCCGTGGAGGCCAAACAGCTCAAGCGAAGGGCCCCGAGATTCTTGATGATGGACGGGAAGCTTTATCGGAGATCATTCTCATATCCGGTCCTTAGGTGTGTGGGGCCCGGAATCGGATTATATCCTCAGGGAGATCCATGAAGGCATATGCGGGAGTCATCTGGGGGGCAGAGCCCTGGCTTACAAGGCTCTGCGCCAAGGGTACTTTTGGCTGACGATGAAGGAGGACGCGGCCGAGCTTGTCAAGAAGGTGTGATAGCTGCCAACGTCATGCCAATATCCAGCGACAGCCGACGTCTAACCTGACCCCCTTGGTGGCGCCTTGGCCCTTTGCCCAGTGGGGCATGGATATCTTGGGGCCATTTCCCCCGGCTTCCGGGCAGCGAAAGTTCCTCTTGGTGGCGGTGGACCACTTCACCAAGTGGGTCGAAGCCGAGGCCCTGGCCAAGATCACCGAGAGCAAAGTGAGATCTTTTTTCTGGAAATCAATCATATGTCGGTTCGGCCTGCCGCACACGCTGGTCACTGATAATGGCCGTCAGTTTGACAATGCACCTTTTCGGGAGTTCTGCTCCGAGCTAGGTATCCTTCAAAGGTTTACTTCCGTCGGGCATCCTCAAACCAACGGGGCGGCTGAGGTGACAACCGAATCATCCTCCAAGGACTGAGTCTCGGCTGGACGGCTGCAAGGGACGCTGGGTGGAGGAGCTCCCCAACGTGCTATGGGCCTATCATACGACGCCTCGAGCCCCCACTGGGAAACACCGTTCAGCCTAGTCTTTGGCTCAGAAGCTGTTATCCCAGTGGAGATCGGAGTGCCCAGCCCCCGGGTGGAGGCTTATAGTGAAGAAGGTAATCCTGACCAACTGAGAGCCAACCTCGACCTGGTGGAGGAAGTGCGGGACAGGGCGCGGCTTCGAATGGCAACCTACCGGCAACGGGCCGCGAGGTACTACAACGCGCGCGTGCGCCCCCGGACGTTCTTACCAGGAGATCTAGTCCTCCGGCGGGCCGAGGTCTCAAAGCCAACCGAAGGAGGTAAGCTAGCCCCTAATTGGGAGGGACCTTACCGGATCACCGAGACGCTGCACCACGGGCTTATAAAATTGAAGGACTGGACGGGACACCACTTCCTAGGACGTGGAATGCGGATAATCTCCGCCGGTATTATCAGTAATGCATGGTGTAACCCTTTTCTATTCGTTATCTGAATTTTTAGTGTTCACCACCGGCTCTTTCAAAGCCCTTGTACCACTGGCAGAGCGGTGTACCACCGGCTCTCAAAAAGCCCTGCACCAGCCAGGCATAAGCCCAGTGTACCACTTACCATCTATTCAGTGTACCACTGGCAGAGGCTCTAGCCCGGCATAAGCCCTGCAGCCAGCATGTACCACTGGCAGAGCGGTGTACCACCGGCTCTCAGCAAAAGCCCGGCACTTCCGGCACAAAGCCCTGCACCAGCCAGGCATAAGCCCAGTGTACCACTGGCAGAGCGGTGTACCACCGGCTCTCAGCAACAAAAGCCCGGCACGGCACAAAGCCCTGCACCAGCCAGGCATAAGCCCAGTGTACCACTGGCAGAGCGGTGTACCACCGGCTCTCAGCAACAAAAGCGGCAAAAGCCCTGGCCCCACTCGGCACTCCGGCCCTGCACCAGCCAGGCATAAGCCCAGTGTACCACTGGCAGAGCGGTGTACCACCGGCTCTCAGCAACAAAAGCCCGGCACTTCGTCGGCACAAAGCCCTGCACCAGCCAGGCATAAGCCCAGTGTACCACTGGCAGAGCGGTGTACCACCGGCTCTCAGCAACAAAAGCCCGGCACGTCGGCACAAAGCCCTGCACCAGCCAGGCATAAGCCCAGTGTACCACTGGCAGAGCGGTGTACCACCGGCTCTCAGCAACAAAAGCCCACCGGCACTCAAAGCCCTGCACCAGCCAGGCATAAGCCCAGTGTACCACTGGCAGAGCGGCGGCTCTTCGGCACAAAGCCCTGCACCAGCCAGGCATAAGCCCAGTGTACCACTGGCAGAGCGGTGTACCACCGGCTCTCAGCAACAAAAGCCCGGCACGGCAAAAGCCCTGCACCAGCCAGGCAGCCCAGTGTACCACTGGCAGAGCGGTGTACCACTAGCACCAGCCAGGCATAAGCCCCCACCCACCGGCTCTCAGCAACAAAAGCCCGGCGGCACTAAAGCCCTGCACCAGCCAGGCATAAGCCCAGTGTACCACTGGCAGAGCGGTGTACCACCGGCTCTCAGCAACAAAAGCAACTTCGTCGGCACTCAAAGCCCTGCACCAGCCAGGCATAAGCCCAGTGTACCACTGGCAGAGCGGTGTACCACCGGCTCTCAGCAACAAAAGCCCGGCACTTCGTCGGCACTCAAAGCCCTGCACCAGCCAGGCATAAGCCCAGTGTACCACTGGCAGAGCGGTGTACCACCGGCTCTCAGCAACAAAAGCCCGGCACTTCGTCGGCACTCAAAGCCCTGCACCAGCCAGGCATAAGCCCAGTGTACCACTGGCAGAGCGGTGTACCACCGGCTCTCAGCAACAAAAGCCCGGCACTTCGTCGGCACTCAAAGCCCTGCACCAGCCAGGCATAAGCCCAGTGTACCACTGGCAGAGCGGTGTACCACCGGCTCTCAGCAACAAAAGCCCGGCACTTCCGGCACTCAAAGCCCTGCACCAGCCAGGCATAAGCCCAGTGTACCACTGGCAGAGCGGTGTACCACCGGCTCTCAGCAACAAAAGCCCGGCACTTCGTCGGCACTCAAAGCCCTGCACCAGCCAGGCATAAGCCCAGTGTACCACTGGCAGAGCGGTGTACCACCGGCTCTCAGCAACAAAAGCCCGGCACCGGCACTCAAAGCCCTGCACCAGCCAGGCATAAGCCCAGTGTACCACTGGCAGAGCGGTGTACCACCGGCTCTCAGCAACAAAAGCCCGGCACTTCGTCGGCACTCAAAGCCCTGCACCAGCCAGGCATAAGCCCAGTGTACCACTGGCAGAGCGGTGTACCACCGGCTCTCAGCAACAAAAGCCCGGCACCGGCACTCAAAGCCCTAAGCCAGTGCACTAAGCCCAGTGTACGGCACTGGCAGAGGCGGTGTACCACCGGCTCTCAGCAACAAAAGCCCGGCACTTCCGGCACTCAAAGCCCTGCACCAGCCAGGCATAAGCCCAGTGTACCACTGGCAGAGCGGTGTACCACCGGCTCTCAGCAACAAAAGCCCGGCACTTCGTCGGCACTCAAAGCCCTGCACCAGCCAGGCATAAGCCCAGTGTACCACTGGCAGAGCGGTGTACCACCGGCTCTCAGCAACAAAAGCCCGGCACTTCGTCGGCACTCAAAGCCCTGCACCAGCCAGGCATAAGCCCAGTGTACCACTGGCAGAGCGGTGTACCACCGGCTCTCAGCAACAAAAGCCCGGCACCCCGTCGGCACTAAAGCCCTGCACAGCCAGGCATAAGCCCAGTGTACCACTGGCAGACGGTGTACCACCGGCAGAGCGGTGTACCACCGACTCTCCGCAACGAAGGCCCGACACCCGACAGCACAACCGGTCAGAGAAAGCCTACCCCCGTAGGCATCAAAAGCCATGCACCCAAGGTCCGATACTTGACAGGGCGTTGCGCCGATAGCCCCGAGGAGCCTACCTACCTAACCCGACACGGCGTTTCCGCTCCGAGTCTACCCTCCCTGGCTCTAATTCGGTTTAAACTTGGAGCGGAATAGCTCGTGGGGAGTTGTCCCCCGGAACTATCAGAACTAATGGGGTTACAAGGCTACATATCAACGATGAAGTCCATGACAATTCAGAAGGCATTTTGAAGAGTGTTTTCATTAATTGAAAGGGATTACAAAATGCCGACGCTGTCGGACTTAAAAAGAAAGAGAAGAAGAGAGCAAAATAACAAGTGCGAGCTCACGGCTCTCCCGGTGCGGGCTCATCGTCAGAAGGGGCCAAGTCTGACAACCGCTCCAGTTCAACCTCCAGGGCCCGGGGGAAGTTCAGGTCTCTGGCCACCTTCTCCTTGCCGTGCTGGAACCCGTCGAGGAATACAGCTGCCGAGGCTTCGGCCAGGTCATCTGCGAAACGCCCGGATGCCTTGTATTCCTCTATGAGCCCAGCGGCTCGGGCCTTTCTCTGCGGCAAGGGCTTCCGCCACCCTTTCAGCCTCCCGAGCGCGGCTCACCTCCTCCTCAGACCGGCAGATTCCTCCTTCGCCACTCTTGCCTCTTCTGCCGCGCCCGCTCGATTTTCGGCCTCCGGGAGGCTGAGGTTAACTCAGAGATATGCATGTCCCTGGCCATGACAGCGCTCTCAGCCTCCGTCATTTGGAGGAGCGCTGCGCGCGCACGGTTCTCCGCGGCCTTTCACCTCGCTCGCACAGGCGTCTTGGACCGACTCCTAGCGCCTTCTCGGCCGCCTCGCGCGGCGCTGGGCCTCCTCAACCTCTTTCTGCGTCTCCCGCAGAAGGACCTTCTCCCCGCGAATTACCTCCCTGGCGGCCTTCAGGGAGTGCGCGATCTGCACGCGTAAGCCCCAGGTCAGCAGAAAAAAATATAAAAATAAAAAGGAAAGGATAAGAAGATCGCTTACCCTGACACGCGGCATAGGAGTCTCGGAAGAACGCGCCCGCTTTCTGGGCTGAGGTCCTCCAGGATCCCAGGAAAAGATCGGACCCAGGACTCGCTCGGCCCAACGGCCGTCATCCAGGGAGTCCGAGGTGGCCCGGGCTCGCCCCCGCCTCTCAGCTGTCCCCGGTTCTGTGCGTGGGCCACTCCTGGGCGACCCCTCGGGGGGTGGACTCGCGGGCCAGATGGTCCCTCACCCCAATCCCTGGTAGTATCCGGCGGGGTCGATCCCCCGGAGCCGGGAGCTCTTCAGTCGATATGGGCTCCCCCGCGGCTGGCTCTTCAACGGCGGCTCCCACGGTTGTCCCCACCTCTGGTGGAGTGTCGGCGTGAGGTCGACCTCCGGAACAACGGGACATTTTGCAGAGCCGGGGGTGGGGAGACTTGTGCCGGAGGGGAGGCCCGAGCCATAGGGTGCTTCGGGGCTGGGGCCTGCTGTCCCTGGATGGTCCTTCCCGGGCCCTTTCTTGGAGGCAGCTCTCAACAATTTTTCGCGGTATCTTCATGGCTGCATGGCATCAGTTGAGTTTTCAGAATAAAAAAAAAAAAAAAAAGAGAGAGGAAGAAAAGAAGAAGGAAAGGGGCAAAGGAGGAGTTTTTGGCTAAGAGTGGAGAAGGCTTACCCCGGTGGGAGATGAGGCCCGCCGACTCCAGGTTGTCCTCCGATAGCAGCAGGGTGTACCGGGGGATCTCGGTGGCCAGCAGTAGCCCCATGCCTCCCGGTCCCCAGGCTGGATAGCAACGACATTCCCCCGGAGGTCGGGGTCTCCCCACTGGGGCCGGACTTGGTTGACATTTGCAAAAAGAAGCGGGACTTCCACCCCTTAATCGACGAAGGAAGAAGGAGTTTAAGGACCCGATTGGGTCGGGGCTGAAACAGCCACCAACCCCTTTGGGCCCGAGGGAGTAGAAAGTGCGGAACAGGCTAATTCTGGGGGTGATATTTAGGTGGTGACAGAGGATGACGAAAGCGCTGATTACACGATAGGAGTTTGGAACTAACTGGGAGGGGTCAAGGAATAGAAGTCAAGGAGGTTGAAAAAAGGGGAAAGGGAGGGCGGAGCCCGCCTTTAGGCAGATCTCGTAAAGGGCCACCCGACCGGGCCGGAGGATATGACCCTGTCGTCGGGGGTTGGCAGGAACAGCTCAACCTCCCGGGGGATCCTATAGCGGGCCCGGATTCTTTCCAAATCCGGCCGCGTCATTGTGGAGGCCGTCCCCTCTGGGGACTCCTCCGCCTCGAGGAGGCGCCGGCCCCCAACGGCGGCCCCTCGATGGGGCTCCACCAGTGACCCGTCGTCGGGCCAAAGGGACGCGGTCCTCTGAATCAGAGGACCACTCAATCGAGGGAGAAGGGGTAGGAGAGGTACGACGCCTCTCGGAGGGAGGACGGTTCTCAGAACTGTCCTCCGAGGTCCAAGAAGGGGAACTCATGAGCGGGGAGACAAGTCCAAGATGGGAAAAAGCTGACCTGGAAGGGAAAAAATCAGACGCAGGCCCGCTGGTTGCAGGAGAAGTTGGAGTGTAGGCGAGGAAGAAGACGAAGACAAAGGCGGTATGGCGTCAGTTCAACCCCCCTCGCTAGCTTTATCGGGATTTCAAATCATCCCGCCATGTCTCGTCGGCCACATGGCCCCTTGCCATACACTGGCTCGCCTCGAGGAATGCCCCGGCGCGTGGTGCGGCGCGCCTCCGACCAGTGGTGGGACCCCGCTGACGTCGCCGTAATGAAAGGAAATGATGAGCTTTTCGCGCAAACTTCGAAGAGCTAGTCCTCACTCTCGAGGGCGATCGTGGCAAGCACAGCGTACGGAAGGCCGCCTCCTTACATTCCCCGCACCGTCCGCATAAAGACAAGGACGGGGATCAGCCACGTGGAGAACGCCCCTTGAGCCTCAGCGGTGGGGCCCGCTTCGCCCCAGGGGCGAGGGGGCATCTGATATGACTGATCCCGTGATCTGATATGACTGATCCCGTGTCGTCAGAAAAGGTAACAGCGGCTACTGACCCCGAGACCCCCACGATCTTGGGGTACACTGGCATTTCCCCACCCCCGGGACCCCCTCGGGGTCACGGGGTGGGGTCATCATTTCTCGACCCCGAGACCCCCATCGGTCTCGGGTGCACTGGCATTTCCCCACCCCCGGGATCCCCTCGGGGTCACGGGGTGGGGTCATCATTTTCGACCCCGAGACCCCCACCGGTCTCGAGGTGCACAGGCATTTCCCTACCCCCGGGACCCCCTCGGGGTCACGGGGTGGGGTCATCATTTCTCGACCCCGAGACCCCCACCGGTCTCGGGTTGCACTGGCATTTCCCCACCCCCGGGACCCCCTCGGGGTCACGGGGTGGGGTCATCATTTCTCGACCCCGAGACCCCCACCAGTCTCGGGTGCACTGGCATTTCCCCACCCCCGGGACCCCCTCGGGGTCATGGGTGGGGTCATCATTTCTCGACCCCGAGACCCCCACCGGTCTCGGGTTGCACTGGCATTTCCACATCCCCGGGACCCCTCGGGGTCACGGGGTGGGGTCATCATTTCTCGACCCCGAGACCCCCATCGGTCTCGGGGTGCACTGGCATTTCCCCACCCCGGGACCCCCTCGTGGTCACGGGGTGGGGTCATCATTTCTCGACCCCGAGACTCCTCCGGTCTCGGGGTGCACCGGCGTTCTTCCACCCTTGGGACCCCTTCCGGTCTCAGGGTGGGGGGTCGTCAGCGATTGGCATGAAACTCAACCACCAAAGAAAACGACAACTCCAGGTTGCGCGGTACACCCACGTGATTCCCAGTACTCCCGTGATTGCGCCCCGTTACGGAGGGTCATGCCTCATAACGGCGTATGGCACGTTGCATGTCCCTGTGCATGGCCATGCCTCGCTACGGCGTACGATTCGCTACCACTTGCAACTGTGCCCGGTCATATCAGCCGACGGCGCGCACTGGATGCCTTCGCAGCTGTTGGACACGTATGATATCACGCTAACAAGCGGTACGAGGTGTCTCCGGCACGCGCAGCGATGGTACTGTGGTGATCTCCCAGAGCTGTAAGCTAGGATATTCGGACAGATATAAAGGCACGTGCTCGCGCTGTAAGTGACATCTGAACTCTGGTTTTCTAAGCTTTATTCCTCCCAGCAAAACCCTAACCGCCTCATCTCTTCTTCGCTAGAGCGGTTCTCTGTCTGAGCCCAAGTGACTGACTTGACCGTCAGAGGGTCCCCACCGGTATCGCCGGTCTCTGGGGGACTTTTCTTGCAGGACTTCGAGGAGAAGGACGTCCGTCTTCCCCGACGTTTGAGGCCGGTGACTTGGCGTCATCAATTCCAATCTAGACTAATCAAAGCCAATAAGAAATTCTTTAGAACCCAAAGAAGGTTTGATAAAAAAAATATACAGTAAATCACATATTCTATTTTTCCCATGGGTGATTAAATCATCCAACCTTCCAAACGATCCATCGGTCGGCACGAAGAGCTCCAACGCGGCGGATCGGTGGGCATCATTGATCGGCCGAACGACGGCGGCCCCGGAGATGGACAGAAACGTACAGATCAGAGGCAGGAACCCTATAGGCCTCAGGTTTCTGGCCATGGCTGAAGGAAAGGACGAGATCGAGAGCCCGACAAGGTGAGGAATCGATCGGAAGGATCCAATGGAACCGCGATCAAAAGAGCAGCACGAGGGTTTATAACTTTGTGGACGCCCAGAGAAAGGAGCCTTCTCACGTCCCACACCTTGGAATCCTCTGGGTCTCAGAGCTCAATTGATCTACTACCATCGACGGCATTCATGCGTGGACTGTGGAGTGATCGGCTGCAAAGCCGTTTGACAGAACAGCGAAGTGAAATCATCGTGGGCTTTGTTAGCCCGTTTACAACACCAAAGACTCGGGGTAGGCCGGGTGGTCCATTGAACTTGAACGGGTTGGATCCGATAAGATCAGATGTTATATTTGCCCCAATCGGAATTAGATCCTTCAGGCCGAGTCAAGATCATGCTTGGTCTAAACCTAACAAGAAATATTTGTGTCCGAATTTGGTTTAGATCTAAATCTAATACATTCACAAGAACACCATGATCAGACTAAAGATATACTCCCTTTACGCATGCCTCACAACACTATCAAATGCCATACTTTTATTTTATTTATTTTATAGTATAGAAATGATACATGTAGATGGTTAGAGTATAATCAAACTTTATTATGAAAATAAAAACTAGATCCCAAAGAGAAACATATGAAATCTTATACTTTTGAATGGAGGGAGAACCATGGGTAAGTGGTGGGACCCTTTCGTTGAAGCTTGAAAGGGCCTTCCATTTAAACGGGCTAATGGATCTGAAGGAAAAGCCTTTGTGCACAAAAGGCTGGTGCATAAAGAATGTATTGACTATACGGATTGATCGTTTGAACGTATTGATGCACGTGCAGAGTGAAAGAATGCCCAATGAGCCTTCGCATGTGCACCAGCACACATGAATGACCAATCTGCATGATCGATGCATGTTTTGTGCATACACAAAAACTTTTTTCGGACCTGAATTAACATGGGTAGGTATTAAAAAAAGCTAAACTCTTATTCCATGTTGTGTAAGGATTGAGTTGGGTCGAAATTTGTGAAATCCATGCTCAATTTAAAATATAATGCAGGTTTTATTTCTGGACTTAATCACTCTACAAGTCTTGAAAAGCTTGGAATGGGTTTAATCGAGTCAGGGCAAGCTGGGCTACGAGTCTATTTAGCCTGTTTGTAGCCTTACAGTAGAAAAGGCATCCTAGTTAAATAAGATTGATGGTGATTCTATTGCATGGAATGCATATTTTTATATATTTAGGATATATTTAGGTTAGTTGTCAACCAATATCTATCTTATGTGGCTATTGGCTAATAAGATATTTTATAAAAAAAATAAAATATCTTTTTTTAGAAGTATAATTTATAATAAAAATAAAAAATAATTTTTGCTTTTACTTTTCAAATGCAATTACTAGAATTATAAAACAGAAATAAATATTTTTTAAAAAATAAAAAATAAAAAAGAAAATATTTTCTTTTTCAAAGGTAATAATCAACATGGGAACTGATGCAGGACCGATTAGCATGCAAATAAATTTTATAAATTAATGATTATAGTTGATTAGTCTCTCGAAGTAATAGTCTAAGAGGGATTCAGGAAAACTCATAGTAACTCCGCATGCAAAACAGTTCTACAAAAAGGTAAAGAAGAAAGATCGCCGAGGCTAAGAAGCCCCGGTAGGACTTGCTCTCCCACAATAAAGCTACTAGCAGATTAAAGGAGGTGTACCTGGCAGGATGAGAAGATCGAGATGCTGAAGGGGTCGCTCTGCCAGGTGGATGCGCCCTGGATGACCAAGCCCCAAGCCCGTGGATCTGCGGCTAAGTATTTGCTGATCTGGATGGCGATCACCTTGAATCATGGATTCGTGGTTACTGAGGGACCTGCAAGAACACCATCCAAGGGTTGAACAACAAGAGAGAAAAGTCAGATTAGAGGCAAAGAGGCAAGGAAGAAGTAGAGAAGGAGAGGCGGTCAAGAAGCTCTTGGGTGTCCACTAGAGGAAAACAAGGGCGGCCAGGATTTCTTCTGAATATTGGGATGTTGGCATGCGCAAGAGACCAGGATTTCTTTTGAAGATTGGGATGTTGGCACACGCAAGAGAAGGGAATCAAGAGCACCAGAGAACCAAATAACAAAACTCACAATAACTCAAAATTGGATTGATTGATTAATAACTCAAAGATGCATAATTCATACAAGAGGGTCTCTTTTATAGAGCAAGAGACTTAGGAACCAAGTAAATACATAAATGGAAAGAAAAGGGCGCCCACTTTCTTCCTAAAGTGTGGATTAGATTACATAGAAAAAAAACTTCATGCCATACAAATCCCTTTCAAAAAAGGCAATTTATGGGCAATAAATTAAAGGATGTCCCTTTGCTACATCTTTGGGCTAAAATTCTTCCAAATAGGGTTGCATGATTTGGGGGATTGAGGCATATCTTGTTGACATGCTTGCTCTGCTAGATGGCATGTGGAATACTTGTGCTGGAGGGTGGCAGGTGTATGGCTGGCATGTGACTTCTTATGTAGGTGTGGCACCAACTTGAATTTAGCAGCTGCTCTGTTTAACTGTGATGGCCTTATCTTCTGCTCCAATACTGGTGTCTCCTCTTGTAAGCTGAATGAACTTAATAAAAATATCAACTGGAGTGGACATGACACATATAAGACCAACTGGACTGGACTGGACTCAAATTGACCCAAGCTCATAATGAGCTGACTCAATATGACCCAAACCCTAATAACGAGTACCAACTCAAAAGACAGGACTCAAATGCCCAAACAAAAATAAAATTGGACCCAAATTGAAATAAAATAAAATAAACCTAGTTTCCAACTGAATCAAACCCTACAAACCTAATCAGATATCCATAGAGGATTAAGAATCCTCTGCCTGATCTTGGTGCCTGTACCAATTCTTCTGGGGTGGGAGGAACTCAACCCCGTTGAGTATGGGTCGCTCTGGCTTTGGTAGCTCTCTAGGAGGTCTGGGTCGAGGCGTTGCAAGTCCTCTCGAGTAATCTATGAATTATCAGATTCGGGGCGACCCTGTCATCGGACCAGGTAGCGTTGGTAACCACAGTTCCGGGTTGTAATGGCTTAATCTTCTAGGATACGCTCGATCCTCTCTCCTCGCTCAGGTAAAATTGATGGTGGACACTCTTGGGTAGATTCGCTCATGAAAGGAGGGTTAGGTCTAAAGTACTCACTAGGAATCACTGCAGGTTCCCTATACTCTACTAGGTCTGCAATATTGAAGGTTGAGCTAATGCCCCAATCTGAGGGCAGATCTAGCACATAGGCATTGGGTCCTACCTTCTCTATTATTTTAAAGGGGCCAGCTTCGCGAGTGCAAAGTTTCTTAACGGTCCCTTACGGAACTGTTCAGGCCTAAGCCTAACCATGAAAATCCCCTACACCGAACTCTTTGGCTCTTCTTTGGGAGTTAGCAGTCTTTTATAAGTTTCATTACTTAGATTTATTTTATGGCTAATGTCCTTATGTAAGTCTCTGATATGCTATGCAAATGCTTGTGCGGATTCTGAGACTCGTGTGTGGAGAGGTAAAGGAATTAATCAAGTGGACGATTAGGCTTGTACGCATAGACTATCTCAAATAGACTTTGCCCGTAGACCTATTCACTAAGCTGTTGTAGGCGAACTCTGCACGAGGTAGCAATAGATCCCACGTCCCTAGGTGTTTGCCTACCAGGCACCTAAGAAGGTTTCCTAGACTACGATTCACCACTTCAGTTTGTCCATCCATTTAGGGGTGAAAGGCTGTAGAAAAATTAAGTTTAGTCCCTAACAGATGCCATAGCATTTTTCAAAAGTAGCTGGTGAACCTACATCATCCCTATCAGAAACAATGGTCTTGGGTAGGCCATGGAGCTTGACCACACTATCTAAGAAAAGTTGGGCTACCCTAGATGCTTCAAAGGTTTGCAAATAAGGGATGAAGTGTGCCATCTTAGAGAACCTATCGACCACTACAAAGATGGAGTTATGCTTCTTCTGGGTCTTAGGTAATCCTAGAATGAAGTCCATACTGAGGTTTTGCCAAGGACGATCAGGCACTGGCAAAGGAGTATATAGACCGGTGTTCTGCTTCTGTTGTTTTGCAATGGCACAAGTTCGACATCGGGCTACTATCAGGGCAACGAGCCTTTTTAATCCTGGCCAGTAAAATTGGTCCTCTATTGCTAAGATAGTCTTATCTCTTCCAAAATGACCAGCTAATCCCCAGCGTGCATTTCCCACACTAGGAACTCTCTAAGTGACATCCTAGGGATACAAAGTCTATTGCCCTAAAAAGGTAACCATCCTGGATGGTATAATCTCCACTGGTACTGGATGGTCCTAGCCGAAGGGTCTTATGAATTTCACCAAAGTCAGGGTAGGTCTCATACTCATCTTTTATCCGGTTGAACCCTATAACTTCGGTGCTAACAGTACTCAACAACAAAGACTTACGGCTTAGGGCATCTGCTACCTTATTTTCTATCCCGACACGGTGTTTCAGGATAAAAGTGTATGCCTGAATGTATTCAACCCATTTGTCATGCCTAGAATTGAGCTTCTTTTGGGAGTTTAGAAATCGGAGTGCCTCATGAAAACAAAAAACTCCTATGGCAGTAAGTAATGTCTCCAATACTTAAGGGCCTGTACTACCGCATAGAATTCCTTATCATAGGTGGAATATCTAAGTTTAGCTTCATTTAGTTTTTCACTAAAGAAAGCTATGGGGTGATTTTCTTGGCTTAACACTCCACCTATGCCTACTCCCGATGCGTCGCACGCAACCTCAAACACCTTAGAAAAGTCTAGAGTCTAAGTACGGGTGCATGAGTCATCCTATCCTTAAGCTCTAGGAAGGCCTTATTAGCTGACTTAGTCCACTCGAAATTACCCTTCCTAATACAATCAGTGATGGGTGCGATGATGGTGCTAAATCTCCTAATGAATCTCCTGTAAAAGGTTGCTAGGCCATGGAAGCTGTGAACATCGTGGACATTCATGGGTACTGGCCACTCTATGATCGACCTAACCTTTTCAGGATCCGCTGAGACACCTTTTAGGGTTATCACAAAACCTAGAAAGATAACCCTATGTGTCATGAAATCACACTTCTTAAGTTTGCATAAAGGCTATTCTCTCTAAGGGTCTGACAGATTAATCTGAGATGGTTAAGATGGTCCTCTTTGGTCTTGCTATAAATTAATATATCATCAAAATAGACCACTAAGAATTTTTCGTGTACTCTTTCAGACCTGGGTCATGATTCTCATGAATGTACTAGGTGCATTTGAAAGCCCAAAAGGCATCACGACCCATTCAAACAGACCATCTCTAGTCTTAAATGCAGTCTTCCACTCATCCCTGTCTAATTCTAACTGATGGTAACCACTCTTAAGGTCTATCTTGGAAAAAATGGTGGCACCCGCCATCATGTCTAACATGTCATCTAATCTGGGGATAGAAAACCTATATTTGATAGTGATTTTATTGATGGCCCTACTGTCCACGCACATTCTCCAGGTACCATCCTTCTTAGGGGTTAAAAGTGCAGGAACTGCACAAGGGCTTAAGCTCTCCCTAATGAATCTTTCCTAAGTAATTCTTCCACTTGTTTCTATAGTTCTTGGTGCTCAGTGGGGTTCATCCTATAATAGGAAAGGTTTAGAAGGGTGGATCCTGGGATCAGATCAATGGCGTGTTGGATGTCTCTCAGGGGTGGTAACTGATCAGGCAACTCTTCAGGAAGACATCCTTAAATTCCTCTAGGATCTCAATTACTTCAGTGGGTTGTTCCTTTTGGACTGATTCATGGATCTCTTTAGTGGTCAAAATCCAAATAGAGTTACTCAGTGATGTCATTTTCTAATTCCTTAGCTTTAATCAGATTAACTCTTGGCTTGCTATCCTTAAGGCTACTAGATCCTTTCTTGATTCGGTCCCTAGGTGGAACTGGATGTATTACATACTTATTGCCATTGTGTTTAAAAGAGCAGATATTGGATCGACCAAACAAGGTGGCATCGTGATCGTAAAGCCAAGGTCGACCTAATATAATACTACTAACACCCATAGGAATTACATCGCACCCGATCTTTTCTTCATAATTTTGCAATTTGATTAGTATTTGGCATCTAGACTTGACTAGGATCGAGGTGGAATCTACCCACGAGATCTTATAGGGATTAGGATGAGGAACTGTGGTCAATCCTAATGATTTAACTGTATTGGTAGAAATGGCATTGACACAACTCTCACTATCAACTATTATCTTGAGCACCTTATCCCCTATCTTAACAAAAGTCTGTAGGATGTTAGTCCTACGCCAATCTTTTTGGTCCTTAGTTTGAGTCTGGGTCAAGATACATCTAACCACTCTTAGTAGATCTTTAGAATCAAATGTTTTCTCCTCTCTATCGTACTCATCTATCACATAGGTATCAGCTTCATAGACCTCTCCCTCAGGCTCAACTAGGGGCTAGGACTCAGTCTTAGGTAACTCATCTATATGAAGGGATCTGACTGGGCACTGGCTGATCATATGCCTGGTTTGTTGCATCTAAAGCATTTGATCTGGAGGTTGGGATTTCTCTGGACCTCTACAGATTTGCCCTTATTCTCTCTGGGGTATAGGGGTACTATTCTGAGGTTGACTCAACTCGGTTTGGCTTGTACTGGGTCGGTTAGTATTGGGTCGACACGGGTAAGCTGGCGGGGGTCTGAGTATTGGGTAGGTCTGGGATGACTAGGATAGGCCTAGTTAGATCCTAGATATGGGCTAGGGCTCTTGGTAGCCTCTGATCTACGATAGGGTGGCTCTCTCTGAAAATGTTTATAATCTCTAGCAACTTGGTAAGCTTTTTCTAAATCATGTACCCTTCTCAGGTAGAGTTTTCTTTGAATATCTGCTCTCAGGTCATACCTAAACTTGGATAGGATGACTTCCTCAAACTGAACGATATTACATCTCATGGTATACTCTTGGAATGTAGCAATGTATTCATTCATAATTTTGCTACCTTAAATTAATCCCTGCCACTAGTCCAATAGGCTCTGGTATATGATGTGGGGACATAATTGGACCGAAGTCTAGCCTTCATGGTACGCCAGGTGACTATGGGGTCCCTACCCTCTAGTGCTTGCCTTTGCTCTATAGTGGCCTAGTATAACCTAGTCTGTTGTACTAACTTGAGCTTGGCAAATCTGAACTTACACTCCTCAGATATGTCGTACTAGTCAAAGTATTGGTCCATCTCTTCCTCCTAATCTGGTAGTCCTTAGGGTCTATAGAGCCATCGAAAGTAGGTGCTTCAAGTCTGATACTTCTAAAGGCTCTTCTTGGTCTACTGCCTCATGATTGGGCCTCCTAAGAAGGACATCTAGGACTGGATCAGATCGAGGTGGTCTCCTACGCCCATCCCCAAAGTGAGGATCATGATATGGAGGTCCCCTAGGGTTTGGCCTTATGTAGAGGTCAGGCTGTTGGGCTCTCCTAGGATGAGGTGGGGTCTCATGATCAGACTCAGTGTGGGCCTCACAGGCTTCTTTTAGGATGCCTAACCTAGTTTCGACTTGATCAAACTTGAACCCTAATCTAGCCTCAAATTGCTTGATGTCTTGGTTCATTCGAGCTAGTTGTTCAGTGATGATCCTTAAGTGATTCTCAATGTTTTGATTAGCCATGGGTTCAGCCGGTAATGGAGGTGGTGATAGGAAAAAAGATGCTTCTGATTTAGTACACATGCAAGCACAATCAAGCACACAAGATGCAAACTGACTCGGACTATGGTATGCTAGACCTAGTCATCCAGAGTAAAGGATTTAGCTTAATGCAAGCCAATCTAACAGTAACTCTTCAATTGGCCAGTTGGGATAGGTGGGAGGGGGAAGGCTCATCCCGCAAATTTGCAGGTGCATAATTATAATAACCCTAACACTCCGCTTAAGTCATTTGACATTGACCTCCCTTCTAGACACCAATTTCAGAGCACACATCAGATTGATTTGTACTAGTCTCCTCCAGTATACTAGACCGACTGTTGGTGTCCCTAGCCCTCTAGGATAAATGTCAATTAAGTTAATACTCAGTTTTAGATTAGAGGCTTGGGATCAGAATGCATCGATGATTGTTTTGGGCCAAGGGAGGGGTCTCAATCCCTCCCTTATCTGACATCAATGAGAGCCCTTAAGAGTAATTTAATGCAGATGAATGATATGCAAAACACAAACCCTAATCCAGAAATCTATAAATAGCAATAAATCTCAAAATTTTTTTTCAAAGATCGAATTAAATCCTCAAAATCAACAAAAAATACCTTTAATTATAATGATATAGAAAAATAATTTTATAATTTTTTGATATGTATGCAGGCAGAAATAATTTGATTAACAAAATCTTAGAAATTTTCATATTTTTGTGAGTAATCAGTCATGCAATTAATTTATAGATCGAATTAAATTCTTAGAAAATAATAAAAAATACTCTAAATTATAATGAATCTAGAAAAATAAATTTCATAATTTTTGATATGTATGCAGGTAGAAATAATTAAATTAATAGATATTATTGATAATAATGTGAATTAAAAATCAAGCCCTAACCATGCTCTGATACCAAACTGATGCAGGACCGACTCACATGCAAGTAAATTTTATATGATTAATGATTACAGTTGATTAGTCTCCCAAAGTAATAGCCTAAGAGGGATTCAGAAAACTCATAGTAACTCTGCACGCGAAACAGTTCCACAGAAAAATAAAGAAGAAAAACCGCTGAGGCTAAGAAGATCCGGTAGGGCTTGCTCTCATTCAATAAAGTTACTAGTAGATTAGAGGGGGTATATCTGGGACGAGGAAAAGATCAAAGTACTAAAGGGATCGCTCTGTCTGGCGGATGCATCCTAGATGACCAAGCCTTGAGCCCAGGAATCTGCGGCCAAGTATCCGCTGACCTGGATGATGATCACCTTGAATCCTGGATTCGTGGTTATTGAGAGATTTGCAAGATCAACATACAGGGGCTAATAAAAAAAGAAAAAATCAGAATAAAGGTAAAGAAATGAAGAAGAAGTGGAGAAGGAGGTGGGGCGGTCGAAGGTCCTTGGGCGTCCCCTGGATGGGGCAAGGCGATGGCTAGGGCTCTTGGGCAACTTGGATGCAGGCATGCATAGGAGCAAGAACACAAGAACATAAAGAAAAATATGACTCAAAATAACTGATTGATTATATTGATTGATTGAAAGGTTCGATACTTTTTTTTTCATACAAGATGGTCTCTTTTATAGGATAAGAGACTTGGAGCCCAAATAAATACAAATATGAAATAAAAGAGGCACCCCTTTTCATGAAAGAAAATTCAAAATAATTTTAAAATTGGCACCCACTTTCTTCCTAAAATGTAGATTAAGTGGGCGCCCTTTGAATTTGAATAGATGGAAGAAAATTCAAAATTAAATAATTTGGGGTGGCCATATTGGGCGTCCTTCACTTGCTTTTTTGGGCTGAATTTAGGGTTAAATTTTTAAAAGAACTGGACGACAATATGGGTATCCTTCACTGCTACAATTCAGGGCTGAAAATTTCAATCTGGATGGCATGCATTTGGGCATCCATTCACTTCTATGTGTAGGCCTTGTCTTCTTCTTCTATACTGGTGTCTCCTCTTGTAAGCTAAATAAACTTACTATAGGACTCATATTAAAATAAATTGAACCAGACAGGATTCAAATTAAAATAAACTGAACTAGATGAGACTCAAATTAAAATAAACTAAACCTAATTTTTCAACTCAAGACTTGAATCAAACTAATTAGATATCCATATAGGGTTAAAAATCCTTTGTCTGATCCTGATGCCCGCACCACATGGAGCTTGGCGAACCCTTGGATCTCCGGCGCGACTGCCTGGGGATCGCCGGCAGGTCCCCCGTGCCGGTAGAGGCCTCGCCGTCCTTGCGTGACCTCCTGCTCCTCCTTCGGAAGCCCTCGGAGGAGCCATCGATGGAGACCGTGCCTTCGGACTAGTACCAGCCCGAGTGCAGGGCCGCGGGGCGTCATTCGCCGTCGACTCAGCGGAACACCGGGAGGGCCTCAACATCATCTCACCTGATGGGTTGTCCTCGATTCCCGTCAGGACATTCAACTCTGAATGAAATAAAATAAAAAATCGCATGGCTAAAATACGCCCCTGCTTCTTAAATTCTTCCCTCAAAATTTTCCTTCTTATAATTTAGCCCCTTTGATTTGAAGAATGTTACTGTTAAACTTAATGAAGTAATTAGCATGTTATCCTGCCAAACTTTTATTAAAATTTATTTTAGCCTTCAAACTTTCAATTCTTATAATTTGAACTTTCATCTTTTAAAAATATTACATTTCTAACATTTTATTATATATAATTTATTTAAATTAATAAAATAATTAATATATCAGCTTAGCACTAATATAAGGGTTTTTCTATTGAAGAATTTGTTATTTTTTTAGTTAAATCTAACTTAGAAATGCAATGTTTTTAAATATAAAGAACTAAGTTATAATAATTAAAAATTTAAGGATTAAAATAAAATTTGATTTGAAAGTTTATGGATAAAATATTTTCTTATCTTTTTTTTTTTTAAAAATTACATCAATGGTTAGAAGATCATCTCAATCTTAACACGTTTAGTCATGGAAGCTAACCTTGAGAGCCCTAAGGTGTCCCATTCTGATTAATGACATAGAGTGGCGCCGAGTGGAACTCTTTCATCTGTTCATTTTAAGGGCAAGAGATAAATAAGAGACGGTGATGATCATTTCACAGGGTTATTCTGAGATGGATTGGATGGTGAGTTACCCAAGCCGGAGGAGCCATGTTAGGTCCGTCGCCTCCAATGTGTGCCACGTGTTTGATGTCTTTGGGAAAGCCTACCTGCATCTCGGGCTCCTTACCATTTGCATGCATGAATTTTTACGTTAGAGGAAATTGAATTGAATCAAATCCAAGCCATTCAAAAGCGAGCAGATGGTTGGTGGTGAAAGATGACATACCGAATATTTGGGAAATGTAGCGTAGCAGCCTCAAGAGTCCCTTCTTCATCCTGGTGGTAATCTACTAGATGGGACAAGGGATACTCTTCCGACCTTCCCCACTGATATCTACTTAAAACTCTTATAAGTAATAGGGAATGATCTTTAAGAATAAAATAAAATATTTTTAAAAAGATTGATATTATTATGATTCATCGTATCAACGAAGAATGACTATATGTTGCTCGTATTGATAACGGTTTAATAATAATATGATATGGTATATTGCGATATGACAACATATCTATCATAAAAATTTATAGCTTGAATAGTTGGATTTTATTAAATGGCCATTCAAGTGTCTCTCAAAGTTGAAAATCATCAAGCATTGATAAGCTTTCGGACAAAAGCAATTTTTCAAAAGAAAAAGAAAAAAAGAAAAAAAGCAATAGTAAAAAAAAATGTAGAGAAAATTAAATCAAATATTGTGATTAGTGTATATGTTCTCTAAAAGCTCATACACATTGCTCATTTCTGTGACATTATCCAAACTCTTCAAAGTGAAGCTCTTGTTGTAGATGTCTTCGATTGAGTAACGGTCATTTATGGGGATGCCTTGCTATTAGTTGATATGCATTAAGTAATTTGGAGAATGGCATTGATGTTGAAAATAACAATATAGAACCTAAAATGATTTTTTTAAAAATTAAAAAATATTGTATTGAAACCACATTAATTTTTTGAGAAAAAATACTTATTTTTCTTTCATAAAAAAACTAACTACGATGGGAAGGTAAGTTATTCTTGCAAAGGAGATCAACTAACTAACAATTAACAAAGCCAAGTCCCTTAGGACAATAGAAAGTCCTTGATTATATCATTAGTTTATCAACTCAAGTTGAACTAAAATTAAAAGTTTTAAGCAAAATATAAGGTTGTTTACGAAGGCAATTAAAACAAGAAAATCCTTAGACTATGATTAAGATCACTGCATCAAAGTAAAAAAATGACAGATGTTCATGAATAATTAAATAGAAAACACAAATTATATTCCTCCCGACAACAATGCATCCAACCAGAAGTAATCCAGCCATACCTCAGTGGACAAGGGCGGCTGTTCAAATTCTGTCGCTAATGATTTTTTTTGATGGCCTATAAATCAAGCAGTGGATCCCTGGCTTGAGATCTTCTACCACTTGCCCTTGGAACGAGGAGGAAGGAGAGAAGGAGATGAATTACGTCATGATATCCCAATGAAAATGAATGCCATCTCCGATCCCCAAGGTGACGTTTATTTCGTTTCCGGCACCTTGAGATGGAAGACGGCCGATTGAGAGGGTGAATGGACTCTTAGACGACAATTCTAAGTTTTTCTAAATCCTTCTTTTTCTTTCATTCTATTTTTTATTTTTTACAGCCATGGATATGGGTGGTGCTTGCCATTCTACGCTAATTAATAATAGGGGTCTTGGCACAGATAACGGGAAGAATGGGCTGGAGAATTGGAGGGCGAGCATCAAAGCGAACTTCACTTAAAAATAGGCATTCAGACTTTGTGGACCAAGTTGACCTTCTAGTTTGGACAAGATAGATGGTTGCTGAAACGAGGGATAGATGTCTTTGGGCGACCAGGATCCTCTTCGTTATCTAATTTAGACTTGGTTAACAAGATCGATCTTTTATGTTTGGTCAGGCCATCTCATGTACCTACTCAAATATTTTTCAATAAAAATAATTTTTTGTTTAAATAAATGATAAATGTTAGAGAAGGAATTTGATTCTTCCACCTCTTACTATAACCACATGCTTAGAGAGAGGAGAAACGCAAGACGAAGACGAGCCTCACATGATAGCATTGATATATTAGTGGAGTTACCATCATATAATGTAACAGATGTTATAGGACTGTTTTAGTAGTGGCTTCTTTTAAATAAAGAATAATTAGAAGAAGAAAAAAATATGAAGCAACCTATTTTGTGTTGCCTTGAAAATATTCAGTTGGTTGGAATGGTCATTCCATGCTATTAAATATTTATAGGCGATTTCTTATTCACATGCAGGTCTGTTATTTCTCTCGTATCTGTTGTGGTTGTATTATTTGATCAATACCATATGATGCTGAAGACTCTCTTTTTTGGAACAGTTGGATCTCTTCGCTACTCTAAAGGCTCTTGGGTTCGTTGGGAGTTTTTCTGGTCTTTGTGGGTCATAGGACTCTTTCGCACCACGCTTCAACAACAGCTAAGCTTAAGTCTTCTTTAGTGGATGTTAAGAAATTTCCAGGGTTATTTCAGTCTTGTAGGCTTCTTTAATCACTGTGTACTTCAATCAGGAGCCGAGAGGAGCTTGACAGCAGTACAATGATCTCACATGGTTGTAATTTTTCACACTAGCATATTGCACTGTTTCGAGGGACATGGGTTATGAGAGATGCTATTTATTATTCATGGTGTTACCAAATTGTTGCTAGGCTACCAGTGTCTCCCATGCTTGTTTAGATGGATATCAATGGGCTTTGCTAAATATCAACTTGATTAAAGACAATCCATCTTCTCCTTGGGCTGAAAGTTGATTGAACCAAATGCCCTTTATTTTGAAAATATTGCAAGTTATCCATAATCTGGCAAAAAAAAAAAATCCAAACCTGTATAAGATGTTGACATGATAAGCATATTATCGTTGGAAATTTGGAAGCCTGTGTAAGGCGTCGACGCAATAAGAATGGATTGCTCTATGGGGATATGCTTTTTTTTTTTTTTTTTATAAAACGGATTTTATAGTAGATTCTACAAAAGATGTTTTAATGTTTTCTTTGTTGCAAGTCCTGGTGTGTAGGGTACGCATAAGAATAGTTTGTACACAAAAAAAATGGTTTGGATATCTATCCGCGGGGAGGAGAGGGGAAAGCGCAGCAAGTTTCCCGTACTCAACGAGGTAGACAACTCCATAGTAACCCAGGCCTCGAAGCATCTCATAAACATAAATACCACAATCCAAACCCAATAAATCCCACAATCCAAACCCAATAACGGTTAGATTATAATTCAACATATAATATATGCAAAATAACAAAATCCTAAAAGACTGTCCTTGGAAATAGATCTCAATCTTATTTCATATGCAAAATAATCAAATCCTAAGAGACTGTCTTTGAAAATATAGATATCAACCTTATTTCATTTCATCTTGGGGAATTCTCCCAACATCACCATTATTAAAAGCAATTCTACCACAGCAAGCAAAATTGCTAAATCTCTATGAGTACCATCCTTCACTGGTCTGGTTTCAAATAGCCAATACAGGCCAGTACAACCAATAGTTAAATACTTGGTTAGAGGTATCCATAGGCCATGAAACAATTGGGCACACATTTAAAGAAAGGCTTTAAAATGGTTGGCAGTGTAATAATGCTTTGTCATTAGGTCTTGAAATTTATAAAGTTTTTCTCATGTCTGCTCAACCTTTTGGTCATCATATCAGTGTCAACAATATGTCCGATCTTTTCCTTCTGTTTTGCCATTCAGGTCTGTTTCAATTAGTCGGAAGTGCTGCCATTGGGTGATAACACCAAATTGATGTAGCCAACGAATAGAGATGTGCTGAAGAGCTGCAAGAAATAGGCTAGCGATGGTGAAAGAAAGTAGATTAGTTTTTTTTATGGACTTGTCATGCAATAAGATTATACAAGTAGACCAGAAAAATCAATCTGCTGAGTTAATTAACAGACAAAGACGAGCTCAGAATACAAGCCTAAATTTTGTATTGTATGTAACTAGAGCGAGAATTTAAGATGATAGTAACTGTTGAGCAATTCTGCAATGGAACATCACCTTTGGTTTCCCGAGTTGCTCCATTCATATGCAAGGTTTGAATAAATATCATACATATTTAACTTGGGTTTTTACTAAAATTCTGTTAACTTGGATGGTGCTGCTTTTGAGAAATGAGCAAATATTTGATTTCTTTTTATGTGCATTGAGCATGCTGCCACTTTGGACATTTCATAATTGCATTAGTAAGAAGCCATAAATTTCTCATGGCTTGCTATGGAGACAGCATGTTATCCTTTTTCATGTGCATGAGATTGAGTTTGTTTTTTCTTTTTTCTTTTTTAACTTTTACATTTACAGATAAATTTGGAACTGCTATGTCACTTGTAAAGTCGGATGTAGGAGGCAACATATCGGTAAGAATTCTTTCACGTTTTTTGTTGATAAAAGAATTAAAAGTGCATAATGATTTTTTAGGACTTATTTCCTGAGTTTTTTGGTAGGATAGCAATGAATTTTGCACCATATTAGGTGTAGTTCAGTGATAACCTTTTTATTCACCATAGGTTCTTCCAGGTCATGAAACATACACATTCTGAGAATTTATTTTTTCTGATCCATCTTTCTTTGTACCCCTTTTGTCTCTGCTTCTTTGGTCCAAAACCTTTACATATTTTTCCTTATTTTTTCCTGATTTTGCTTTTGCAGAGGCTGGAATCTAAATATGCTTCTGATCCTTCAAAATTTGAACACTTGTACAGCATGGCGCAAGTAGAAGTAGAATCTAAAACAGTAAAGGCTCTTCAAGGTGCACCAATGGTCTTATGTGGTTAACAAGGTATTCCACATCACTTGTGTGGTGTACCACACCTTCAAATAAGACCTTTTCATTTTTGCACTTCTAATCGGTGTAGATTGCCTTTAAGTGCTTGTGTTTGTTCCAATTTTCTATTTTCCTTAGTTTCCTTTATATATATTTGCCATCTAAAAGTATCATTCTTTGCATTTCTCCATCAATTTAGGGCCATGGACTTCCTGGTGGAATTATTCTGGAACTTGCTTCAGCATCTAGATTGGGCTATGTCAAAGGCCTGCACAGATTCCTACAGCAAGACCTTAAAGAAATGGCATGGCTGGCTGGCTAGTTCTAGCTTACGGTAATGCAAGTAGATTCTTCTTGTAAAATTAGAATAGTTAAAGCAACGATATAAAAGGAAAATTTTTATGCGTGATCAGGACTGCAAACTTTGGCACCACCATATGAATTGAAACTACTCTTGATTGAATTGAAACTAATCTCGATTTCTCGGTTTCCCCCTTAGAAGGAAATTCTTATGGTTTAATATGAAAAAGCCTTTAATATGGCAAAGGAAAATTGACAACTTGCTCTCAAATTTTCAGTTTCCCTGTGGACCTTTTTTGTATGCTTAAGCCTGAAATTAATAATTGGTAATGAAGTAGCCTTCCTAATTTTACTCATATAGACAGCATTTGATATAGGTTAATCCACCAAAATTGCTAGTAATTAGGACGAAGGTGATGTGATTACCATGTTTGGTTATATCTTAGTAATTTTGAATGACCTCCTTTAAAATCATCGTCCAAATTAGTGATCCTATACTCATCCTTGAGGATGTATATTCAAGATCATCTGAGGACAATGATTTTAGATTGAAATTTTGGAATCAAAATGCTCCTCATCCATAGAAAAAAAGGGATACCTAATATTATTTTCATATTAATATTAATAATTTAAAATTATATAAATATATTATATCACATTGTATATTATAATATTAATAATATAATGTATTCTTACAATATTATTATAAAATAAAATATTATTATGTTATAATAATAAATAATGAATAATAATAAATTATCATGATAGCTGTAAAATATATTAGAGATAGTTTTGGTATTTATGATTAGTGATCTTAGCTTTTTTTATCATGGCATACCAACAAGTTAAATTGTGAATATTCGAAGATCTTTCGTCACTGAGATATAGTGTACTAAATGCGGTGATATTAAATTATCAGGTTAAGGATATTAGTGATTTAGGATCATCGGTGATCTCATTTAAGTTACCAAATGCCTCCATATGGTTGACAAATAAATCTATAAGAATATTTTATTTAGATATTTAATGTTAAAAGTTGTGCTACATGGCCATTACGGGAAATTACATTCTTGCGCTTTGGTCATACTTTTGGACTCTGCCATCATTCAATTGATCCAGGATATGAGCAGTGTTTTACAAATATTTGACATACCCTCTACTTTATTATTGTCGATCTTGGGTCAACCTCTGCCACCACCTCCCAGAACATGTCTTGGTTCTGTATATCCTGATCTCCCTCTTCTGACTGGTTTTAGTTGTCAGCATGGTGATCTTTTTTGGTAGCTTGTAACTGGATTACCATTGCATCCATGAATACAGGTTGCCATGAAACTTGCTCCGGACAGGAAGAATTTCATGGAGGTTATTGGGGGCTCAGGTGACATCAATGCAGACATGGAGAAATTTTGCACGACCTTTGCTGCTCTTCTTGCAGAGAACCACAATTTTCTGGTAAGTTCTTGCCATGTAATTATTGTGGATCGAGTGGCTCTTATCTTGTTCATGCGTGATTGAGGTACTTGTATTTTGCTTATTGGAGGCTAGTGTTGGTCTGGATGATCTTAAGGCTTCTTGATGTAGAAGTCCTGTCATGATCGTATCCATCATGATCACTTCTTAGTCAACCTTTTTATATTTCAGTTTTGTTTTAAAGGGAAATATTGGACAGTAAATAAGTCGTCCATATAGATATATATTTGCTTGTACTTTATGAACAGTAATGCGTTCTTTTCTTATATGAATCTGGCATTACAAATAACAAGTAGTTCTCTGGTCTATATAACTTTTGGTTGAAGTATGCATGCATGGATCCGTCCCTGTACGTGGAAAGGTGATCAGACTTTAAGATTTTCCTTTGCAGCTTCTTATCAAATGCTTGCAGCATGCCAGCAGCAAGTCTATATTGGAGCAAAAAAAAATCATTGATCGCAAAGCAGGAGTCTTAATCTCAGGCTAGATGGGGAGTGTTCCATATAACTTAGAATGATTAGTGAAACTATATATATAAAAAAATGGATGGCTAACATTTAAATCGATTATTGTCTGGCCTCTGGAAGTAAAGTTTGTTGATGTTGTTTTATGGTTTTCTCATTCAGTCGACATTATCCAACAATCTATATGATTAATTATAATTTTGATGTGGTTGTTGGCTATAGTTACGAGTCAGTGGTGATGTCTGGTGGCAACCGTGTCAATTTCCGAAGGAAGGAAGTGGAGGATTTTAAAAGTTTAAGGAGCTTGTTATATTGCTATAGGCTTCACCTAAATGCTAGAATATGCCGCATGCACCAAGCGTAGCTAGGAAGCATGGCATTACATTGAATAATTTATCTTTAACAACACTAGAATATGCCATTTAGGATGCATGTGAATAAGAAATCGCCTATAAATATTTTAATAGCATGGAATGACCATTCCAACCAACTGAACATTTTGGGAGTGTTTTACTTTATATTTAAAATGATATGGATTTATATTTTCAAGGCAACACAAAATAGGTTGCTTCATTTTTTTTTCTTCTAATTATTCTTTATTTAAAAGAAGCCACTACTAAAACAGTCCTATAACATCTGTTACATTATATGATGGTAACTCCACTAATATATCAATGCTAGCATGTGAGGCTCGTCTTCACACTACAAGAAAATGTGGTATTTGTGGCGAACCTATTATGGCGAAATATTTTCGTCGTTATAGGATACCTTATAACGGCGAAATAAAAATTAAATTCGTCATAACAATTATTTATTACGGTGAAATAAATTTTCGCCGTAATATAAAGACTTATTACGACGAAATTAGAAATTCGTCGTAATAAGTCAATATTTTATTTTACGAGTTTTTTTTTTAAATTTTTTCTATCTTTATATTACGACGAAAATTATTTCGCCGTAATATAAAGACTTATTACGACGAAATTAGAAATTCGTCGTAATAGGTCAACATTTCATTTTATGAGTTTTTTTTTAAATTTTTTTATCTTGTTATTACGGCGAAAAATAAGTTTCGCCGTAATAAAAAGATGTATTACGACGAAATTAAAATTTTGTCGTAATAAGACAACATTTTATTTTATGAGTTAATTTTTTTTAATTTTTTCTATTTTTATTACGGCGAAATTATTTTTCGCCGTAATAAAAAAATGTATTACGATGAAATTTTAATTTCGTCGTAATAAGACAACATTTCATTTTACGAGTTTTTTTTAAAATTTTTTTATCTTTTTATTACGGCGAAAAATAATTTTCGCCGTAATAAAAAGACGTATTACGACGAAATTAAAATTTCATCGTAATAAGACAACATTTCATTTTACAAGTTTTTTTTTTAAATTTTTCTATTTTTTTATTACGGCGAAGTATTTTTCGCCGTAATAAAAATACTTATTACGATGAAATTAACATTTTGCCGTAATAAGACAACATTTCATTTACGAGTTAATTTTTTTTTAATTTTTCTATCTTTTTATTACGGCGAAATTATTTTTCGCCGTAATAAAAAGATGTATTACGACGAAATTAAAATTTCGTCGTAATAAGACAACATTTCATTTTACGAGTTTTTTTTTTTAAAATTTTTTTATCTTTTTATTATGGCGAAAAATAATTTTCGCCGTAATAAAAGATGTATTACGACGTAATTAAAATTTCGTCGTAATACGACAACATTTCATTTTACGAGTTTTTTTTTTTTTAATTTTTTATCTTTTTATTACGGCGAAAATTATTTTTCACCGTAATAAAAATACTTATTACGATGAAATTAACATTTCGTCGTAATAAGTCAATACTTTGCCCCCTTTTCCGCTGATGCCGCTCTCTCCTATGAGCGCCTACCCATTCGCGAAACCCTAACCCTCATTCGTTCGCCGACCCCCCTGCGAGTTCCTCTCCTCCGCCACCCCGGACGCGGAACTAGGGGAAAAGGTGTCGACCCCTGCGAGCTTCTCTCCACCGCCACACCCCGGACGCCGGAACCAGGGGAGAAGTCGCCGACCCCGTGAGCTCCTCTCCGCTGCCACACCCCAGACGCAGGAACCAGAGGAATTTCATAAATGTATGTGCATCCTTCTTTGCTTCAGTAGCCAGTATGAACTCATTTCTGAATGGCCAATGCATTTTACAATTACTGAAGAGTATGTACTGGAGATGTGCATTCATAAAATCATTATGATAGGATAACCAGTTCATAAAACTTTGTTTATTTCTTTAATGGAGCCTTCTCAACCTATAATTTTGCTCTGATGCTGACCTCATTTGATAGGAAAAAGATTTCATTGATTTTGCTGATGGTACTTCTGATACCAATTATGTGCGTCTGGATCAAAATTCTGGTTCCATTTATTGCTTGAGGGATTCATTTGATAGGAAGATGATCGAGGGATTCATTTATTGCTTGACGGGCATCTTCTTCAAAGTAATCAGAATTTGTCCGTCATTGTTTTCAAAAGTAGCCACGTGGGCTACACAGCTGTCACCCAACCACTTTGCAGCTCCTATATGACCAACCATCTTGCAAGAACATCTGTGGCCCACCGCATACTTTAACCTCCTTCAGAAACATTTAGTTGAATATATCCATTTTCCACATGTAATATTTTGTCTGAATGCAGGATATGCATTCTTATATATTCTGATAATGTTGTCAAGAACCATCAATCTGACTTAGACACATGTAGTGTCAGACAGAATGCATTGTTTTACTTTAGCTTTTTGATTCATTCTAAGAAGACATCTATGCATATGCTTTCCAACGCCTGATGCCTTTTGGTTAGTTTAATATTGAATTTATTTGAGTATTCTGCTTCCATAATTATGAAGTCCTGCTAGATGTATAGTTATGTTGTCGAGCTTTATGTTTGAGCTAGCCATTCTTTGATGGAACCCATGTGTATTTCATTTAATGTTGACTAATGATGGATTGTTTAAGATGACTACATCCCAGGGACTTTCAGTTACAACACTCTTGGCTTTCAAGTTTGTTATCTCTAATGGCAGTGTCCAGATCCCTCATCTTTATTCTGACCACCCCCAGTGATGCATTGGTTCATTGGCCTAGTTCGGAAAGGGGATAAACGGCAGTTATAACTGGAATGTCTGCCGATCAGCTTGCTACATTCTAGTGTGGGTTACTTTATGTAGGGGAACATAATTTTTCTGTTTGAGTTTAAAAGATGGATAATTAAAAGATCTTCAGTTAATTTGACTTGCCAGTTTTAGACAGATTAAATGTCATATATATGGTGGAACTTAGAGCAAGAGACGTTCGATTAGCTAGGGAGCCAAATACATACTCTTATCAAACTACATTTAGAAAGAATTCCACCCAAGAAGTGTTTTTATTCATCTTTTATTTCAGAACTAAGAAAGGTGAAAGTCTAGCTATATATCCGGATGGATTGAGCCCAATCTTTCCTATCAATATAAAAGACTTCATCAAATTTATAAATTATCATTCTTGTACAGAATATGCTTTTTTTTTTTTTTTCTTTTTCCACTGAGTTATCTTTTCAATCTTTTACCGCTGATTATTGCCCTAGCTGTAAGGAGGATAAAGAGAAATAAGTGTAAAAGTTGGAATCTTTCTCCTTTTTGTGGTGATTGTGTTGAGTTAAGAGGAATAAAGGATTTGTTTTCAATACTTCTTTATGACAATCTTTGACTTCGCATTTTTTTATATTCAAAATTTGTCATTTTTAGCTGTTTTCGTGTAAGAGTTTGATAAAAATTTGAAATTGGCCTCTCTGTCTGGTTCTCAGACTAACGGGATTTGCAAAGGAGAACTCTTTGAGAAAGCAATGAGATTAATGGGATCGTTTATTGCTTTGAAAGAGTGTCATGATCAATCCCTGGAGAAATTTGCAATCTTGTCAAGAGCTGATCTTGGCACAGCAAGTAGTCATTTTGAGGAAGTAAAATTGGGAAAAAAAAAAATGGAGTAGTTGATGAAGGACATAGCTGTTGATATTGGCTACAAGAATAAGCGAAAAGGTGGATTACTTGCTTGAAAATATGAAACTTGAATACCTAAAAGGTTAAAATTAGCATACTGGAATATGGTTCTGATCAATTGCTTCTTCTATCTTCCTTCTTAGCATGGTAAATCTTACGGGCCAAACAAAATAAAGACAATGGAAAGGAAGAAGAAACATAATAGATATAATGGCAGGATGGCATATGGATTTGGATTACATAACTTTTCATGCCTATTTGAGAGACAAGAATAAGCTGGGTTATAAACTAGATGGAGATGATGACAGTTATGTTAGTCCGNACGGTTGCGATCGATCAAAGCCATGATCGATCCTGTCGGCGATGATCCGATGGTTGCGATCGATCCAAGCCATGATCGATCCTGATCCGGCGATGACCGATCTCGGACCATCGCGATCGATCGGATCAGTGACGATCAAGGGTTGCGATCGATCGAAGCCATGATCGATCCTGGTCGACGACTATCGATCTTGGACTGTCGCGATAGATCGGATCGGTGATGATTCGATGGTTGCGATCGATCGAAGCCATGATCGATCTTGATCGACGATGATCTGACGGTTGCCATTGATCCAAGCCATGATCGATCCCGGTCGGCGACGATCCGATGGTTGCGATCGATCGAAGCCATGATCGATCCCGGTCGGTGACGACCTATCTCATACCATCGCGATCAATCGAATTGGCGATGATCCGATGGTTGTGATCAATCCAAGACATGATCGATCACGGTCGGCGATGATCCGATGGTTGCGATCGATCCAAGCCATGATCGATCCCGATCGGCGAAGATCCAACGGTTGCGATCGATCCAAGCCATGATCAATCCCGATCGGTGATGATCCGACGGTTGCGATCGATCCAAGCCATGATCGATCCCGATCGGTGGACGACCTCTCTCGGATCGTGGCGATCGATCGGATCGGCGACGATCCGACGGTTGCGATCGATCGAAGCCATTATCAATCCCGGTCGGCGATGATCCGATGATTGCGATCGATCCAAGCCATGATCGATCCCGGTCGGCGATGATCCGACGGTTGCGATCGATCCAAGCCATGATCGATCCTGGTCGGCGTCGACCTATCTCGGACCATTGCGATCGATCAGATTGGCGATGATCCGACGGTTGCGATCGATCGAAGCCATGATCGATCCCGGTTGGCGATGATCCGATGGTTGCGATCGATCGAAGCCATGATCGATCCCGGTTGGCGATGATCCGACGGTTGCGATTGATCCAAGTCATGATCGATCCTGATCAGTTGTCGACGACCAATCTCGGACCGTCGCGATCGATCGGATCGGTGACGATCAAGGGTTGCGATCGATCCAAGCCATGATCGATCCCGGTCAGCGATGACCTCTCTCGGACCGTGGTGATCGATCAGATCGGCGATGATCCGACGGTTGCTATCGATCAAAGCCATGATCGATGCTGGACGGCGATGATCCGATGGTTGCGATCGATCCAAGCCATGATCGATCTCGGTCGGCGACGATCCGATGGTTGTGATCGATCCAAGCCATGATCGATCTCGGTCGGCATCGACCTATCTCGGGACCGTCGCGATCGATCGGATCGGTGACGATCCGACGGTTGCGATCGATCGAAGCCATGATCGATCCCGGTCGGCGATGATTCGATGGTTGCGATCGATCCAAGCCATGATCGATCCTGATCGGTCGTCGACGACCGATCTCAGACCGTCGTGATCGATCGGATCAGTGACGATCAAGGGTTGCAATCGATCGAAGCCATGATCGATCCCGGTCGATGACTACCGATCTCGGACTGTCGCGATCGATCGGATCGGTGACGATCCGATGGTTGCGATCGATCGAAGCCATGATCGATCTCGATCGGCGATGATCCGACGGTTGCCATCGATCCAAGCCATGATCGATCCCGATCGGCGATGATCGAGTGATCTCGACCGTCGCGATTGATCCGATCGGCGATGACCCGACGGTTGCGATCGATCGAAGCCTTGATCGATCACGGTCGACGACGACCGATCTCGGATATTTTTTCATTTTTAATAATATTTTTTAATTTATTGCGTCGCTAATGCCTCGCTAATTTGGCATTATGAATTTCTTTTAAAATATTGCGACACATTAATTTGCGTCATTAAATAAAATTTTTTTTATTACTTTACTATTTTATTGCATCGCTATTACGTCGCTAATTAATATATTTATTTTTAACAAAACATTTGCGATGCACTGGATTGCATCGCAATATTTTTATTTCATAATACTATTTCTTAAAATAAATTTTATTTAAATTAATTGCGATGCAATTATTGCGTCGCTAAATTTAAAAATAATTTTTATATTTTCTGATTTATTGCGTCGCTAATGCGTCGCTATTTAAAATAATTAAGTTTTTTAAAAACATTGCGATGCACCGTTTTGTGTCGCAATTTTTTTAATCATATTAATATTATAAAAATTAATTTTATTTAAAATAATTGCGATGCAATTAGTGCATCGCTAAATCAAAATTAATTTTACAATTTTCTGGTCTATTGCGTCGCTATTTAAAATTATTATGTTTTTCAAATATATTGCGACACACTGAGTTGCGTCGCAATATTTTATTTCATAATTATATTTTATAAAAATTAATTTTTTATTAATATTTGCGATGTAATTTTTGCGTCACTATATTAAATATATTTTTCCTTATTTTATGTTTATTGCGTCGCTAATGCGTCGCTATTTAACATTTTTTATAAATATTGCGATGCATTTTTGCGTCGCTAAATTTAAAAATTATTTTTTTTTAATTTTATGGTTTTTTGAGTCGCTAATGCATCGCTATTTGCGTCGCAATATTTTTTTTGACGCGGAGGCATCGCAATGTAGTCGTAATTTTAGCGACGCATCTTTGCGTCGCTAAAATTGCATCGCTATTTCATTATTTTTTTGTAGTGTCACTTGTAATCTTATCTACATGGTTGGTGTGGAAAAAGATATCAAACTTTATAATTTATATTAAATTATTATGTAAGTTTGCCATTTGTATTAGTAATTTTAGTAAATTGTTACATTATGTAATTTTTGAATAAAAACAAATATCTATTTATATATTGCTTATTATCTGCTATTATTTGCAAAATAAATCTTGATGCTTTAATATTGCATTTGAACATTAATTATTATTTTTAAAATTTTAGCTAATTTCTACATAATTTATATACTATATCCAAACCATAAAATAATAATATTTTGTATTAATATTATTAACATATCTAATATGATATGAATGTGTGTTTATGCATGTTAATCTAAAGAATTTAAGGACAATAAATAAATAAGAAATAGGAAAAAATTATGAATGATAAAATATGTCATGGTCTACTATGATATGACATGATGACTAATACTGGAATCCACCTTCATAAGGGATATAGGTGAAAGATATCCCAGTCAACAGAATTAAATGTGGTGTTCTAGCCCCCATCCATATTCCATAGGATTAAATATGATGCTATGCCCCTGTCATAAGGATATATGTGGTTGTAGTTATGATCATGGCATATTTATAACAAGATGACATTAGTTTTGATGCATGAAGTAAGTAAATCATGACCGTAATGATATGTAAACTTAAAACTGAAATTTTTGAAACATAATATGGAAGATGAGTTTAAAATAATTTAAGAATATAAGTAATATCGGATAACAAGATGACATGTAAATTCTACATAAAAGTAAGTAAATCATGATATGCTATATTCTTGAATTTATAATAATATGTTTATATTAGGCTTATTTACTAAGCTCGTTAAATTCTCTTTGATATTTTTTTAGAGTCCAAGAAATGAAGAGATACATAGGTAGATTGAAGCTTTTGTCAGCCTAGATTGGACAAAGTTTTCATTTTTTAAGTAGCATGAACATTTCCTTATTTGGATTGTATAAAAGAGTTATTTTATTTTTAATTTCAGTTAGTCCATTGCCCTTGTATTTGATGATTGCTTCTATTATTATTGGACGCCTGTATGCCTAGCGTGCAAGTGGGTTGCCACTTACCAAATCCATCCTAGGATCTAATTAAGGCATGACAACTATAGATTATAATATATATAAATTCTTATGACCAGGTATATAAGAATAAATTCGTTGTTAATATATCAACTATATCATTAGTGATATGACTGATCCCAGCGTCGTCAGAAAGCGAAACGGGGTCCACTGTCATCTCCCCACCCCCGGCACCCCCTCGGGGTCGGGGGTGGGGCCATCATTTCTTAACCCGGGGCCCCCATCGGTCCCGGGGCGCATCGTCATCTCCCCACCCCCGGCATCCCCTCGGGGTCGGGGGTGGGGCCATCATTTCTTAACCCCGGGGCCCCCACCGGTCCCGGGGCGCATCGTCATTCCTCACCCCCAGCACCCCCTCGGGGTCGGGGGTGGGGCCATCATTTCTTAACCCCGGAGCCCCCACCAGTCCCGGGGCGCATCGTCATCCCCACCCCCGGCACCCCCTCGGGGTCGGGGGTGGGGCCATCATTTCTTAACCCCGGGGCCCCCACCGGTCCCGGGGCGCATCGTCATTCCCTCACCCCCGGCACCCCATCGGGGTCGGGGGTGGGGTCATCATTTCTTAACCCCGGGGCCCCCACCGGTCCTGGGGCGCATCGTCATTCCCTCACCCCCGACACCCCATCGGGGTCGGGGGTGGGGCCATCATTTCTTAACCCCGGGGCCCCCACCGGTCCTGGGGCGCATCGTCATTCCCTCACCCCCGGCACCCCATCGGGGTCGGGGGTGGGGTCATCATTTCTTAACCCCGGGGCCCCCATCGGTCCCGGGGCGCATCGTCTTCCCTCACCCCCGGCACCCCCTCGGGGTCGGGGGTGGGGCCATCATTTCTTAACCCCGGGGCCCCCACCGGTCCCGGGGCGCATCGTCATTCCCTCACCCCCGGCACCCCCTCGGGGTCGGGGTGGGGTCATCATTTCTTAACCCCGGGGCCCCCATCGGTCCCGGGATGCGTCATCATTCCCCATCTCCGATATCCCTTCGGCATGGGTCATCTGCGATCAACATGCAACTCAACTACCAAGGAGGACCGCAACCTTCAAGTTGCATGGTACTCGCGCATGATTGTCGGCGCATGACCATGCCTTGCTGCAGCGTACCATTCAGTACTTCCGTGATTGTGCCCCGTTACGGAGGGCCATGCCTCATAACAAGGTTTGGCGCGTTGCATGCCCCTGTGCGTGACCATGCCCTGCCACGGCGTACCATTCAGTACTTCCGTGATTGTGCCCCGTTACGAGGGCCATGCCTCATAACAAAGTTTGGCGCGTTGCATGCCCTGTGCATCGCCATGCCCCGCTACGGCAAGCAGCTCGCTTTCTAGCAGTGGAGCCCAGTCATATCAATCGGAAACAGTACGACAGAGATCTTCCAAGACCGCGAGTCATGGTATTCAGACAAGTATAAGAAACACATACTCACGCTGTAAGTGGGATCTGAACTCTGGTTTTTCTGAGCTTTCTTCCTCCCTGCAAAAACCCTAACCGCCTCAGCTCCTCTTCGCTGGAGCGGTTCCTTGTCTGAACCCAAGCCACTAACTTGATCGTCGGAGGGTCCCCACCGGTGCCACCGGTCCCCGGGGACTTTTCTTGCAGGATTCCAGGAGCGAGACGTCTGTTTCCCCGACGTTCGAAGAAGGTGACTTGGCGTCATCAGATTGGCGCGCCAGGAAGGGGGGTGCAAGAAAGACATCGAACCAGCTGCCTTCTTCTTCTTTCTCCTGCCTTCAAGACTTTGAAGCCATGGTGACAACTCGAACAAAAGGAGTTTCAGCCGGTCGCGCTGGGGGGCAGCGCTGCGGGGCTGGTCCACCCGCGGAGGCCCCCCGGCTCTCGTATCCTGTTTCCCGGAGCCTCCGAATCTCCAGGGGGCAGGGCCTTCTGCTCCGCAAAATGACGCCCCTGCGTCTGCTCCTCACCACTTCAAGAAGATCGATTCGCTGCCCTGGCCACCCAGGTCCAGTCGCTGGCAGCGATGGTCAAAGGCATGCAGCAGCAGCAACAAGCGGCCTTGCGACAACCGGAGCCGAGCCGTCCGTCCCAGGGGCGGTACAGCCTAGCCAGCACTCCACCCGCCGGAGGTCGCCCGTTCCTGCAGATCATCACCGCCGATCCCCGGCCAAGCCGCATCCCGCGAAGCATCCAAAAGGCCCCGGTCTCCCTCTCGCCACGCCAGCGTCTCTCCTAAGCGGCGGCACGGAAAGGAGGCGGAGCGCACGCGCCGGCATCGCCGCCCCCGCTCTTCTTCTGAGTCTTCGGGGGAGGGCTCCTTTGATGGCCGGATGCCTCGTCGAGCTGAGCGTCGACTCGAGGAGTGCAACCAGAAGCTGGAGGAGCTCAGCCGTCGGATCACTCACCTGCCGGAGACTGATTATGACAGTCGGCCTCCTCTGTCTCGCCGCATCATGGAAGAGCCAATCTCTACCAGGTTCCGCCTTCCTCAACTGGACCCATACGACGGGACCACGGACCCCCTAGACCATTTGGAGAGCTATAAGGTGCTTATGCAAGTTCAGGGGGCCACTGACTCGCTCATGTGTGTTGCTTTCCCGGCTACCTTGAAAAAAGCTGCCCGGGCTGGTATTCACGTCTGCCGCCGCGAAGCATCGACTCCTTCCGCCAGTTGGAGAGGGCTTTTCTGGCCCACTTTGACGCCTGCCGGAAGATCCCAAGGGTGGCAGACAGTCTGTTTGCCGTCCAGCAGAAGAATGGCGAGTCTCTGCGAGACTACGTTGCCCGGTTCAAGGAGGCCGCCTTGGAAGTCTACAACCTGGAGGACTCGGTGGCAACCCTGGCTTTGAAGCGGGGGCTTCGCCCTTCTCGCTTCGCATACTCCCTGGACAAAAAGCCGCCGGTTCCTACTCCGAACTTCTGATCCGCGCCCAGAAGTACATCCGGGCGGACGAAGCTGACTTTTCCCGGCGTGAAGCCGGCGGGAGTATACCCCGGAAGCCAACCCAGCCAGAACCTGCGGAAGCCCGCCCCAGGAGGCCCGAGCCTCCTCGCCGACCAGACAACCGTCCTCGACCTCCTGCACCGAGAGACGGGCCTTACACCCCGCTGCTTGCCCCATATCCCAGATTTTGCTCGAGATCGAAGGGGAGCCCTATCTGCAACGCCCTCCTCCCATCAACCCGAAGATTCCCCGGAACAAAAATCTCTACTGCCGCTACCACCGGGATCATGGTCACAACACCGACGACAGCTGAAGAAAGCCATTGAAGACCTCATTCAACAAGGCCACCTGAGGAAGTTCGTCCAAAGGAACAACCCAGGAGCTCCTGGCCCGTCAGCGCCTGCGCCGCCGGTGATTGATAACACCCCGACGGAGAAGACAGTAGCGATGATTTCCTGGGGGGCAGGAGGCCCGTCGAAGAGACCGAGGGGGGAGGGAGGTGTGGAGGCTGTAATTCCTTTTTTCGAAGAGGACTTAGAGGGGGTTGTAAATAAAGATGATGATAGCGTCGTCGTATCCATGACGATTGCTAAGCACCCTGTAAAACGAATCCTGGTCGACAGTGGAAGTTCAGTAGATGTTTTGAATTACGATGCCTTTGTTCGCATGAACCTGTCGCATGATCTACTTCGGCCTGTCGTCACGCCTTTGATGGGATTCACGGGGGATTCTGTGAGGGTCGAGGGGGAAATTACTCTTCCCGTGACAGCTGGAACGGCTCCGTGCCAGAGCACTGTCCTTATAAAATTCTTGGTAGTCCGTGTGCCCCTGGCGTACAACGCGATTCTTGGGAGGCCCGGGCTCAACCTCTTGGATGCCGTCATTTCCACCAAGCGGCTCCTGGTGAGGTTCCAACCACCGGTGGGATCGGCGAGATGCGAGGAGAGCAGGACCTGCCGGCGCTATGCTATCACTTGGCCCCCAGTCCCCAGGGGGCAGCGCTTGCACCACCATCAGCATCGACATCGGAGACCCTTGACCCACGAGACTTGGAGAGGAGGGGGGAACCGGCCGAGCAGCTGCTCACTTTCCCCCTCGGGAAGGACCCCATGCAGATTCCGCGTTGGAGCCTCACTCCCGGACGAAGCTCGCGACCAGCTCCTAGCCTTTCTGCGGGCCAACGCCGACGTCTTCGCGTGGTCAGCATCCGACATGCCCGGGATCCCGGAGGAGGTGCACATCAGCTCAACATCCGACCGGAGTGCCGGCCTATCAGGCAGAAGAAAAGGAGTTTTGCCCCGGACCGACAGAAGGCTGTTGATGAGGAGGTGCGGAAGTTGTTGGCGGCGGGCCACATCCGCGAGGTGCGCTACCCCGACTGGTTGGCGAATGTCGTGATGGTTCGGAAGGCCAGCGGAAGCTGGAGAATGTGCGTGGACTTCACCGACCTCAATAAGGCGTGCCCCAAGGACAGCTTTCCGCTCCCCCGAATCGACAGCTGGTGGACGCCACCTCCGGACACGGGACGCTCAGCTTCATGGATGCGTTCTCGGGGTATAATCAAATCAGAATGAGCCCGGCGGATGAAGAAGCAACCTCCTTCGTCACGGAGAAAGGGATCTACTGCTATAGGGTGATGCCCTTTGGACTGAAAAACGCCGGGGCTACTTACCAAAGATTAATGAATAAGATTTTTGAAGACCAGCTGGGGCGCAACATGGAGGTATATGTGGATGACATGCTGACCAAGAGCACCAATGTAGAAGACCATGTAACCGACCTCGGGGAAACTTTCAACAATCTGCGCCAATACCGGATGAAGCTCAACCCCCACAAATGCGCCTTCGGGGTAGCAGCTGGCAAGTTCCTGGGTTTCATGGTGACCCAGCGTGGGATCGAAGCCAACCCCGACAAGATCAGAGCCATCCTGGAGATGCGCCCTCCGGTCAGCAAGAAGGAGGTGCAACGCCTGACGGGGAGGGTGGCGGCCTTGAGTCGTTTCATGTCAAGGTCGGCGGAGAGGTGCCTGCCCTTCTTCAAGGCGCTGCGCAAGATTAACGGCTTCGAGTGGACGAAAGAGTGTCAGGGCTCCTTTGAAGAATTGAGGCAGTTTCTCTCCACTCCACCGCTGCTGTCCAAGCCTGAAAATGGGAGGAGCTCTTTCTATATCTGGCCGCTTCCCCGGAGGCCGTTAGCTCAGTGCTTGTGCGCATGGATACCGACGGAGCTCAGAAGCCAATCTATTACACCAGTAAGGTACTCCACGACGCTGAGACCAGATATTCAAAAACCGAGAAGATTATCTTCGCCCTGGTGGTCTCTACTCAACGCCTTCGGCCTTACTTTCAAGCTCATCCCATCGTGGTGCTTACGGACCAGCCCCTGCGAGCTATCCTGTCTCGCCCCGACACCTCCGGCCGGCTGGCTAAATGGGCCATCAAGCTAAGCGAGTTCGACCTATCCATCCGGCCAAGATCAGCCATGAAGTCCCAGGTGCTGGCGGATTTCCTGGTCGAGTGCTCCTGGGCTGAGAGGGACGTGGAGGAGGCGCAACCAGAGAAGTTTGTGGACCCTCCCTCATCTGAGGAGGTGGAAGACTGGATCCTGCATGTAGATGGAGCGGCAAACTCTCAAGGGAGTGGAGCCGGACTCATTCTCGCGAGCCCGGAGGGAGACGTGGTGGAGTACGCTCTCAGATTTCAGTTCCCGGCGACCAATAATCAGGCAGAATACGAAGCCCTACTGGCGGGGATGAGACTAGCCAAGGAGTTGGGCGCGGGGCGCTTGAGGGCCTTCACGGACTCTCAACTCATTTCTGGACAAGTCGCCGGGGAGTACGAGGCTAGGGACCCCACCATGTCCCGCTACTTGAGCAAGGTGCAATCCCAGCGTCTCATTTTGCCTACTTCCGCGTCAGCTATATCCCAGGGCAGAGAATGCCAGGGCTGACTCGCTGTCCCGCTTGGCCACTTCGGTCGACGGGACGTTAGGGAGAACATACGTGGAGCATCTACAAGTCCCAAGCATTGAGGCCACGGATGAAGTATTGCCAGTGGAGCCGGAGCCCTCCTGGATGGATGCCTACATCCGATACCTGACCGACGGTACTCTCCCAGGGGACCCGGCGGAGGCCAGGCTGCTCAGGCGAAGGGCCCCGAGATTCTTGATGATGGACGGGAAGCTTTATCGGAGATCATTCTCATATCCGGTCCTCAGATGTGTGGGGCCAGCAGAATCAGATTATATCCTTAGGGAGATCCACGAGGGTGTATGCGGGAGTCACCTGGGGGGCAGAGCCCTAGCATACAAGGCCCTGCGCCAAGGGTATTTCTGGTTGACAATGAAGGAGGATGCGGCCGAGCTCGTCAAGAAGTGCAATAGCTGTCAACGTCATGCCAATATTCAGCGGCAGCCAACGTCCCCCCTAACTCCTCTGGTGGCACCCTGGCCCTTCGCCCAGTGGGGATGGATATCTTAGGTCCATTTTCCCCGGCCTTCGGGCAGCGGAAGTTTCTCCTGGTGGCGGTGGATCACTTCACCAAGTGGGTTGAAGCTGAGGCTCTGGCCAAAATTACCGAGAGTAAAGTGAGATCTTTCTTCTGGAAGTCAATCATATGTCGGTTTGGGCTGCCACGCACTCTAGTCACTGATAATGGCCGGCAGTTTGACAACGCACCTTTCCGGGAGTTCTGCTCCGAGCTGGGCATCTGTCAGAGGTTCACCTCCGTCGGGCATCCTCAAACCAACGGGGCGGCTGAGGTGACTAACCGGATCCTCCTCCAGGGGCTAAAGACTCGACTGGATGGCTGCAAGGGACGATGGGTAGAAGAACTCTCCAACGTGCTATGGGCTTATCATACAACGCCACGAAGTCCCACCGGCGAAACGCCATTCAGCTTGGTCTTTGGTTCTGAGGCCGTCATTCCTGTGGAGATCGGCGCGCCCAGCCCTCGGGTAGAAGCCTACAGTGAAGAAGATAACCCAGACCAACTGCGAGCCAATCTTGACCTGGTGGAGGAGATGCGAGATCGGGCGCGGCTTCGAATGGCAGCCTATCGGCAACGGGCCGCAAAATACTACAACGCTCGCGTGCGCCCACGGACGTTCCTGCCGGGAGACCTAATCCTTCGACGGCTGAAGTCTCAAAGCCAGCTGAAGGCGGCAAGCTAGCCCCTAACTGGGAGGGACCTTACCGAATCACAGAGACGCTACACCATGGAGCTTATAAAATTGAAGAACTTGACGGAACACCACTTCCTAGGACGTGGAATGCGGATAACCTCCGCCGGTATTACCAGTAATGTATCCCTTTTCATGTTAAACATCATCTCCGTATTTGTTTGGGTGTTCACCCCTTATTCAACGCTGACAAGATTCAATTCTAGTTACCTGAATCTTCTCTCAACAGCAAAAGCCCGGCACTTCGTCGGCACTCGAAGCCCTGCACCAGCCAGGCATAAAGCCCAGTGTACCACTGGCAGAGCAGTGTACCACTGGCTCTCAACAACAAAAGCCCGGCACTTCGTCGGCACTCAAAGCCCTGCACCAGCCAGGCATAAAGCTCAGTGTACCACTGGCAGAGCAGTGTACCACTGGCTCTCAACAACAAAAGCCCGGCACTTCGTCGGCACTCAAAGCCCTGCACCAGCCAGGCATAAAGCCCAGTGTACCACTGGCAGAGTAGTGTACCACTGGCTCTCAACAACAAAAGCCCGGCACTTCGTCGGCACTCAAAGCCCTGCACCAGCCAGGCATAAAGCCCAGTGTACCACTGGCTCTCAACAACAAAAGCCCGGCACTTCGTCGGCACTCAAAGCCCTGCACCAGCCAGGCATAAAGCCCAGTGTACCACTTGCAGAGCAGTGTACCACTGGCTCTCAACAACAAAAGCCCGGTACTTCGTTGGCACTCAAAGCCCTGCACCAGCCAGGCATAAAGCCCAGTGTACCACTGGCAGAGCAGTATACCACTGGCTCTCAACAACAAAAGCCCGGCACTTCGTCGGCACTCATAGCCCTGCACCAGCCAGGCATAAAGCCCAGTGTACCACTGGCAGAGCAGTGTACCACTGGCTCTCAACAACAAAAGCCCGACACTTCGTCGGCACTCAAAGCCCTGCACCAGCCAGGCATAAAGCCCAGTGTACCACTGGCAGAGCAGTGTACCACTGGCTCTCAACAACAAAAGCCCGGCACTTCGTCGGCACTCAAAGCCCTGTGCCAATCAGGCATAAAGCCCAGTGTACAACTGGCAGAGCGGCGTACCACTGGCTCTCAACAACAAAAGCCCGACACCCCGTCGGCACTCAAGGCCCTGCGCCAACCAGGCATAAAGCCCAGTGTACCACTGGCAGAGCAGTGTACCACTGGCTATCAACAACGCAAGCCCGACACCCCGTCGGCACTCAAAGCCCTGCACCAATCAGGCATAAAGCCCAGTGTACAACTGGCAGAGCGGCGTACTGCCAGCTCTCAACAACGAAAGCCCGACACCCCGTCGGCACTCAAGGCCCTGTGCCAATCAGGCATAAAGCCCATTGTACAACTGGCAGAGCGTCGTACCACCAGCTCTCAACAACGGAAGCCCGACACCCCGTCGGCACTCAAGGCCCTGTGCCAATCAGGCATAAAACCCGGCTAACCGCTGGCGGAGCGGTGCACCAACAATTCTTCACAGCCAAGACCCGACACCCTACCGGTCAAAACAAAGCTAAGTCCCGCGGGCATCAAGCTGTGCGCCAGACTAACACCGGGTCCAATACTTGACCGGGCATTACGCCTACGGCTCCGAGGGAGCCTACCGGCCTAATCCCCGGCCAGCGGTGCCCCCGCTCCCAAGATTCAACCCTACCTAACTCTAATTCGTGGGCCCATGTAACTAAGGCGGAGTGGCGCAGGTGGGAAGGTGTCCCCCGGAATCGTCGGGACGAATAGAGTCGCGGGGCCACATACCAATTGATGAAGTTAACAATAATACGAAGATCATCATGAAAAGTATTTTCATTAACTAGGAACTACAAAACTCCGACGTAGTCAGGCTTACAAAAGAAAGAAAAGAAAAGCAAAGTCGCGGATGCAGTCTCATGGCTCTGCCGGTGCGGGCTCATCATCGGAAGAAGTCTGGTCTGATAATTCGATCTCCAAAGCCCGGGGGAAATTTAAATCCCTAGCCACCCTCTCCTTAGCATGCTGGAACCCGTCGAGGTATACAGCGGCCGAAGCTTCGGCCAGGTCATCCGCAAAACAATCAGATGCCTTGTACTCTTCAACAAGTCCAGCAGCCCGGGCTTTCTCCGCAGCAAGGGCCTCCGCCGTGGTTTTTTCAGCCTCCCGAGCATGGCTTATCTCCTCTCGAGCGCGGCTCAACTCTTCCTCACGACGGCAGGTCTCCTCCCTTGCCACTCTAGCTTCCTCCGCCGCCGCACCCGCTCGGTCCTCAGCCTCCCAGAGCGCTGAGGTCAGCTCAGAGATGTGCATGTCCCTGGCCATGACCGCGCTCTCAGCCTCCATCATCTGAGAGAGCGCCGCGCGCGCACGATTGGCCTCCATTTCCGCCCGGCTCGTGGCGGCCCTCACCTCGCTTGCACAGGTGTCCTTAACCGCTTCCAGCGCCCTCTCTGCCTCTTCCGCGCGGCGCTGGGCCTTCTTGACCTCCTCCTGCGTCTCCTGCAGAACCTTTTTTCCCCCTTTGATTACCTCCCTGGCGGCCCTCAGGGAGTGCGCGATCTGCACATAAGCCCAGGTCAACAGAATATATATGTAGGAACAGTAAAGGGGAAGGAACGAGAAAATTGCTTACCTTGACCACTGCGGCGTAAGAGTCCCAGAAGAATGCGCCTGCCCCCAGATGGCTGAGATCCTCAATGATCCTGAGATCAAAGACCGGACCCAGGGCCTGCTCGGCCCAATGGCCGTCGTCCAAGGAGTCTCGAGGCGGCCTGGGCGCGCCCTCGCCTCCCTCCGCCGTCCCTGATGTCCCCGGCTCTATGTGCGGACCACTTCCGAGTGGCCCCTCGGGGGATGGGCTCGCGGGGCCAGATGGTCCCTCGCCCCAGTCCCTGGCAGCGTCTGATGGGGTCGCTCTCTCAGGGACCGGGACCTCCCCGGTCGGCACATGCACCCCCACTTCTGGTTCCTCGGCGGTGGCTCCCGCAGTCGCCCCCACCTCTGGTGGAGTGTCGGCCGTAAGGTTGACCTCCGGTACAGCTGGGGCTTGCGGCGGAGCCGGGGGTGGGGAGACTGGTGCCGGAAGGGAGGCCCGGACCACCAGGCATTTCGGGGCCGGGGCCCGCTGGTCCCTGGGTGGCCCTTCTCGGGCCCTTTTCTTGGCAGCCTTTACCACTTTCGCGGTCGGAATTTTCATCGCTACATGACACAAGTTAGATTTTCAGAACGGTAAAAAAAAAAAAAAAGAAGAGAAGAAAGATGAAGGAAGAAGAGCAGAATTTCTGACTAAGTATGGAGAATTTACCCCGCTGGGAGACGAGACCCGCCAGCTCAAAGTTGTCCTCCGCTAACAGTAGGGTGTACCGGGGGATCTCGGCGGTCAGCAATACCCCCATCGCCTCCCGGTCCCCAGGCTGGACGGCCGCGGCGTTCCCTCGGAGGTCGGGGTCCCCCCACTGGGGCCGGACTTGGTCAATATTGGCAAAAAGAAATGGGGTTTCCACCCCTTGATTGACGAAGGCAAAAGAAGCTTAAGGACCCTATTGGGTCGGGGCTGAAACACCCACCATCCCTTTTGGGCTCGAAGAGAATAAAAATTGCGGAATAAACTGACCCTAGGAGTAATACCTAGGCAATGGCAAAGGATGACAAAAGCGCTAATTACCCGACAAGAGTTCGGGACTAGCTGGGAAGGGGTCAAAGAATAGAAGTCGAGGAGAGTGATGAAAAAAGGATGGAAAGGAGGACGGAGGCCTACCTGTAGGTAGACCTCGTAGAAGGCTACACGACCGGGTCGGGAGGAGATAACCCGGTCGTCGGGGGTCGTCAGAAATAGGTTGATCTCCCGAGGGATCCGATAACGGGCCCGGATCCTTTCCAGATCCGATCGCATCATCGAGGAGGCTACCCCCCTGGGGATTCCTCCACCCTCGAGGAAGTCCCGACCCCCGGCCGACGGCCCCTCAACGGAGCCCCACCGGCGGCCCGTCGCCGGGCCAAAGGGACGTGGTCCTCCGAATCAGAGGACCACTCGATCGGAGGAGAAGGAGAAGGAGTCTGAAGCCTCACAGAGGGAGGACGGTCCTCAGAACCGTCCCCCGAGGTCCAGGAAGATAAACTCATGAATAAAGAGGGTTGAGACGATGATGGGGGTGGTGCGGCGTCAGTTCGTTCCCCCCTCGCCTGGCTTTGTTGGGTTTTCAAAATGTCCCACCATGTCCCGTCGGCCACGCGGCCCTTTGCCATACGCTGGCTTGCCTCGAGGAGTGCCTCGGCACGTGGCGCGGTGTGCCCCCAACCGATGGTGGGGCCCCCGCTGATGTCGCCGTAATGAGAAGAAATCATTATGCGCCTTTTCGCGCGGACTTCGAAGAGCTAGTCCTCACTTTTGAGGGCGATCGTGGCTGGTATGGTACGGAAGGCCGTCTCTTTGCATCCCCCGTACCGTTCGCATAAAAGGCAAGGCTGGGGATCAGCCACGTGGAGAACGCCCCTTGAGCCTCAACGATGGGACCCGCTTCGCCCCAGGGGCGAGGGGGCATCTGATATGACTGATCCCAGCGTCGTCAGAAAGCGAAACGGGGTCCACTGTCATCTCCCCACCCCCGGCACCCCCTCGGGGTCGGGGGTGGGGCCATCATTTCTTAACCCCGGGGCCCCCACCGGTCCCGGGTGCATCGTCATCTCCCCACCCCCGGCACCCCCTCGGTGTCGGGGGTGGGGCCATCATTTCTTAACCCCGGGGCCCCCACCGGTCCCGGGGCGCATCGTCATCTCCCCACCCCCAGCACCCCCTCGGGGTCGGGGGTGGGGCCATCATTTCTTAACCCCGGGGCCCCCACCGGTCCCGGGGCGCATCGTCATTCCCTCACCCCCGGCACCCCATCGGGGTCGGGGGTGGGGTCATCATTTCTTAACCCCGGGGCCCCCACCGGTCCTGGGGCGCATCGTCATTCCCTCATCCCCGGCACCCCATCGGGGTCGGGGGTGGGGCCATCATTTCTTAACCCCGGGGCCCCCACCGGTCCTGGGGCGCTTCGTCATTCCCTCACCCCCGGCACCCATCGGGGTCGGGGTGGGGTCATCATTTCTTAACCCCGGGGCCCCCACCGGTCCCGGGGCGCATCGTCATTCCCTCACCCCCGGCACCCCCTCGGGGTCGGGGGTGGGGCCATCATTTCTTAACCCCGGGGCCCCCACTGGTCCCGGGGCGCATCGTCATTCCCTCACCCCCGGCACCCCCTCGGGGTCGGGGGTGGGGTCATCATTTCTTAACCCCGGGGCCCCCACCGGTCCTGGGGTGCGTCATCATTCCCCATCTCCGATATCCCTTCGGCATGGGGTCATCTGCGATCAACATGCAACTCAACTACCAAGGAGGACCGCAACCTTCAAGTTGCATGGTACTCGCGCATGATTGTCGGCGCATGACCATGCTTTGCTGTAGCGTACCATTCAGTACTTCCGTGATTGTGCCCCGTTACGGAGGGCCATGCCTCATAACAAGGTTTGGCGCATTGCATGCCCCTGTGCGTGACCATGCCCTGCCGCGGCGTACCATTCAGTACTTCCGTGATTGTGCCCCGTTACAGAGGGCCATGCCTCATAACAAAGTTTGGCGCGTTGCATGCCCCTGTGCATCGCCATGCCCCGCTACGGCGAGCAGCTCGCTATTTCTAGCAGTGGAGCCCAGTCATATCAATCGGAAACTGTACGACAGAGATCTTCCAAGACCGCGAGTCATGGTATTCAGACAAGTATAAAAAACACATACTCACGCTGTAAGTGGGATCTGAACTCTGGTTTTTCTGAGCTTTCTTCCTCCCTGCAAAAACCCTAACCGCCTCAGCTCCTCTTCGCTGGAGCGGTTCCTTGTCTGAACTCAAGCCACTAACTTGATCGTCGGAGGGTCCCCACCGGTGCCGCCGGTCCCCGGGGACTTTTCTTGCAGGATCTCCAGGAGCAAGACGTCTGTTTCCCCCGACGTCGAAGAAGGTGACTTAGCGTCATCAATTAGTAATCTTATGTGGATGGCTGGAGCTAGCGGGGAAAAAAAAAAAAAAAATCAAACTCCATGATTTTTGTTGCCATAGCCATGCAACGATAGTGACCTTGTGTTAGAGCGAGAGCGCACCATATCGTTTGGTAGAGGAGATTTTGAGGATTTCATAAGATACATTGATGGCAAGAAAATCTTTAGGATTTCGTAAGATCTATCAACATGGAAGAGAGGGAGATGACTGAATGGAAAGAGATCAATACTTGTTGTTTAAGATGATCTAGCTCATCATGTTTATTGCTTTCAGAACTGCATGCACAGCATACATAGATTATTTATTGCAATCTTTGAGCTCATGGGCGGTGAAGGTCTGCCAGCGGTGGGTGCATGGCAGCGCCAGCGTTTAGTTTTCAATCACTGCAGTTTTGTTTGCAAACCACCAGCGAATCATAACAAATCAACGAGCCTATACAGCAGTACATCATTTGACCGTTATTAGCCTTCTCGTACTTGCATAAAGGAATCACTATTTTAGTGCCGGCATCCATCCTTTCTATGGCTCTACCTGCACAAAAGATGTCCAAGATAAAATTTGAAACCACATCAGTTTATTGGCAAGAGTCCAACACCACAAAAAAAAAAATTGAAAAATGAAAACATTTTGAAAAGGAAATAACAGCTGGTCTTTTTTATCTTTTTCCTTTTTTTTTTCAGAAAAGAAAGGGTGTTGCCGTCATCAAATCAATCTAGTATAGGTACAATTCAAACTTGTACCGTACTGCAGCAAAATAACTTTAGCAAATGTATTAGTTTGCACTCATGCCAAGGTATTTTCTGTTCTTCACCTTTGGGGTTGCTTAACTACATCCTTTACTTCAAAATCAAATTTATTGGAAGAAAAGAGGCATGCAAGAATGAAGTAGATTATATCCAAACACTTGATGTCTATGGTTAAGAGCTGAAATATTGCATGACCATGCTTCGGATGCTGAAGACCCTTTTTTTTTCTTTCCTTTTTTCTCTCATATGTGTGTGTGTGTGAGTAGTTGGGAAAAATCTTAGATGAGTTGAGTTGAGTTGAATTGAGTTATGTGTGTGTGTGAGAGAGAGAGAGAGAGAGAGAGAGAGAGAGAGAGAAGGGGGAGTGGTGTCCATTAAGAGAGTGACCTCACACTCACATTGAAAGTTAGCAAAAATGCTTGCAAACACGAAGAAAAACAAAGCCAAATGCATGGTCTTCATGCTTCAAGGTGTTGTTGGTAAGTGTTGATTATAAAAGAAGAAAAAATCAAAAGACTGCCTCTTCCTAAAAAATGAGAGACAACAGTGAGCCTTTATAGCCATCCAAGGTATGATTTAGTGTATCTTTTCTTTCAATAAAAAATCTTTTATCAACAAAATGAAAAGGCAAATATTTAATGATTTGCCACCTATGGGATTAGGCCTCTATCAAACCTATCCAAAGCAGATCTCACTTTATTCTAAATGTGGGGCAATCTATCGATGCATTTATTATTGTGTGGCTTACAATATTATTATTATTGAAAATATTTTTTTAAGTTTAAGGTATGTCCAGTATGGAGATAAAAATGGAGTAAAAAGTTGGAGAAATTTTTTTGGGTGCAATTTTAATTTTGCAAAACTTTTCCTACTAAATATATGTAGTTGCGTGATGAAGAGTAAAATATTATAGGTGAAACGGTTAATTATGTTTAAAATAAAAATAATAAAATAATATTATATTATAATAAAATTTAATTATAACAACACTTTTTTTTTTTCTGGCGCCGATCTCTGCTAGGCATGGGCACTGGGCCGTGCCCCGGCACGGCCCAGGCCTGCGGGGCCGCTCCAGAAAACGGGTTGTGCCTGGCACGGCCCATCATGGGCCTAAACCATGCCGGATCGTTGGAAAAAATTTTTCGAGCCCAGCACGACATGGTTTATCGGACCGTGTTAGCACGGTCTAGTACTATAGCAGTATCGGACCGTACCAGGCATGGCCCGTTTCATGCCGGGCCATGCCAGCCCATGAGCGGCACGGCCTGTTGCCCACCTCTAATCTCTGCTCTGCTTTAGATCTGGCCTAGATGCGATGTAGGCCATGGAGAGGAGTCGGCACGACCCGTTGCCCACCTCTAATCCTTGCTCTGCCATAGGTCTGGCTTAGATGCAATGTAGGCCACGGAGAGTCAGCACGCAACTTGCCGATGCAACTTTCAAACTTGTCTCCAGCGGTTAGCGCAGTTAGGGCATGCTCTTCGACCCGCGGGGGTGTTTCAGGAATTCAAGCTGGAGTGCGGCGGTGGAGAAGAAAACGAGAAGGTTCATCCGTCTTCTTCCTCCCGGATCCAAAAAAGGAAGGGGAAGAAGGGACCTTTGGGTCTAGTTCTCCTTTTGAGCTCTCGCTGGTAATTTTCTATCTCGTCATTTGATTTCTTTTAACTCTTCGATTTGTCTTTCAGTGAATTCTTGATTCATTTTTCTCCTGAGTGTTATTTCGATGAATCTAATTAAGCTTTATGATGGTTTATACATCGAATTTATAGCTGATAAATGATGAGTTCTTCTTGGATCCTGCTATCTAGATGCCAAAATGGGTAGTTCATGGATTTGTTTTCGATTTTGGATTGTTATGGTGAGGATTCGCCGATCGAGCTCTGCTTCCACCTCACAAATTAATAAAATTTGATAAATTGGCTTTTACGAAGATCAGTGGAATCATCTTTCCTTGCACGAAGATTTTTCTTCTTAGGATCCATCTTCCCTTTTTCTTGGAGTGGAAAGGAGTGGAGAGGGAGAGAAATGCCAAGGGAGGAGCCGATTGGATGGAGATGATGGAGAATTAGGAGAGTGCACGGTGAAGAGGAGTTTATAAAGAGTCTTAATCGGTTGACTGATCAAGTAGCTGAAGGTTTAATTTTTAGTTAGCTAGTCAGTTGACTGATAAATGAAATGTGGTGAAATGAAATAAGTGCTGGCTGGTAAGGGAATTTAAAGTGAAAAGATGCAATAGTTGGCTGGTTGGTTAACTCATTTATTGAAGTTAACTCTTTAGTCAACTGGAGAATCAATGACAAGAGCATTGAATGATCTTGAAATTTTAGCGAGAAGAGAAGAAGTTACGGCCACATGGGATTTGTCCAAAGGTTCATTAGTTGACTTTACAGTCAACTAAGATGAAGAAGACAAAAGCCTAGGTGGCGGCAAGGCTAAATCATGCAAATCAAGATAGCTAACTTGATGGTTAGCTAGAACAAGGAAGGTTTCATGCATGAAGATTTTTAGAAGGTAGATAAAAATGTGGAAGGTAAATTTAGGAAGTGTTCATGAGACAAGGATTATCATAATCATCTAAAGACTACAAAGGGCTTCTAAGGATCCAATAAGCATGACAAGGCAACCAACAATTAAACAAGCTAACTTACTAAATAGAAGGATCAATCATACCAAGTTCCCTTCTAATTTCACAAAACTTAGCTTCTTCAAATGGTTTTGTGAAAATATCAGCAAGTTGCTTTTTCAATACATAAAAATCAATTATAACATCACCATTATTCACATGATCCCTAATGAAATGATGTCTAATTTCTATATGTTTGATCCTAGAATGCTGGATGGGATTCTTAGTCAAATTGATTGCACTAGTGTTATCACATTTTATTGGAATTCTTTTGTTTGATGCCATAATCTTCTAGTTGCTGCTTAATCCACAAGATTTAAGCACAGCAACTTTCAGCTGCAATATATTCGGCCTCGGCCATAGACAATACTACGAAGTTTGCTTCTTGTTAAATCAGGAGATTGAGTTGACACCTAAAAATTAGCAAGTTCTACTAGTTGATTTTCTATCTAATTTATAACCTACAAAATCTAAGTCTGTCTATCCTATTAAGTCAATGTTAGATTGCTTGTCATACCAAAGTCCTAAATTAATAGTTCCATTTAAATATTTAAAAATCCTTTTAACAGCAAGCAAGTATGATTCTTTAGAATTAGCTTAAAATCTAGCACACATACAAACACTAAACAGGATATCAGGTCCACTTGCAGTTAAATATAGTAATGATCTGATCATACCTCTATAAAGTTTTAAATCAATAGAATTTTTAGTAATATTAGAATCAAGTCTACAAGATGAGCTCATAGGCATACCGATACTTTTGGATGTCTTCATGCCAAATTTTTTGATCATCTCCTTGATGTACTTGGATTGGCTTATGAAGATCCCATCTTTGCTTTGCTTGATTTGAAATCTGAGAAAGTAGTTAAGTTCACCCATCATGCTCATCTTGAACTCCCCCTGCATAAGCTTTGCAAAGTCTTTACATAAGGAGTCATTAGTAGCACCAAAAATGATATCATCCATATAGATTTGAATAATTAGCATATCATCATTTTTTTTTTGATAAATAAGGTTGTATCCACATTTCCTCGAATGAAATCATTTCGATCAAGAATTTACTCAATCTATCATACCAAGCCCGGGAAGCTTATTTGAAACCGTATAAAGCTTTATTCAACTTAAATACATGGTTTGAAAACAAGTGATTTTTAAAACTGGATGGTTGTTTCACAAAGACTTGTTCAGCAATGTATCCATTTAAAAAGTACTTTTAACATCCATTTGATACAATTTAAAGTTCATAAAGCAAGCAAAAGCAAGAAATAATCTAATGGCTTCTAATCTAGCTACAAGGGCAAAGTCTCATCAAAATCTATACCTTCTTTTTGATTATAATCCTTAGCTACCAATCTTGCTTATTTCTAATATATTATCATGTTCATCCAATTAGTTTTTAAATACCCATTTAGTCCCAATATTGGATGATCATGAGGCCTATCAACAAGAGTCAATACATTATTTCTATTAAATTGATGAAGTTTGTCATGCATGGCATTTATCCAATTAACATCATCTTTAGCATCATCATAGCATTTAGATTCAATATGAGATACAAAAGCTAAATTATTGTAAGTGTCTCTAAATGATGATCTAGTCCTAATACCATGAGAAGGATCACCTAAAATCAACTCTTTAGGATGATTGTGAATGTATCTCCATTCTTTTCAAAATCATCATTACCTTGTGATACCTCAGGTTAGTTCTTGTCATTTCTTCATTTACCTCTTGTGTAGTTGAATCATCTTTATCTTCCAAAGTGATATCTTTGAGTTGACCATCAATTTTAATTGCATCATTCATACCCTTTTTCTTCCTTAATGGAAGATCATTAGATTCATCCAATATAACATGAATTGATTCCTCAACTACTAAAGTCTTTTTATTAAATATTCTAAAAGCTTACTATATGAAGAATAACCAAGGAAAATGCCTTCATCAAATTTAGCATCAAACTTATCAAGGTTCAATTTTTTATTATTCAAAATAAAACATCAGAAACCAAATGCATGAAAATAACCAATTTAGGTTTTCTATTTCCAAAGTTCATACATGAGTCTTTTTAAGGATAGGTCTATTAATGCTCTATTTAAAATGTAACATGCTGTGTTATAGCTTCGCCCAAAAATATTTTGGAAGTTGGCTTTCACATAGCATGGTACGGGCCATGTCTTCTAAAGTTCTATTCTTTCTTTCTACAACTCCATTTTGTTGGGGTGTTCTAGGTGCAAAAAAATTATGCTTATGCTTTTTCAATTACAGAAATTTTCAAAAGATTGATTTTGAAACTCTTAGCCATGATCACTTCTAATCGATAAAACATAAGTACTTTTTCATTTGTAATCTTCTTAAATAGTTTTTGAAATAAGGAAAAAGCTTTGACTTTTAGCTAAGAATAAAACCTATGTAAATCGTGAAAAATCATCGATCACAATAAAACCATATCTTTTTCCTTCCAGACTAGTTGTTCTTGTAGGACCAAATAAGTCCATATACAAGAACTCCAAAGGTCTAGTGGTCAAAATCAAATTTTTTGATTTGAAAGATACTCGGGTTTATTTTTAAAATTGACAAGCATTAAAAATCTTATCTTTTTCAAAAACTAGTTTTGGCAAACCATTCACTAAATCTTTTTTGATCAGTTTAGACAATAAATCCATGCTTGCATGAGCTAATCTACAGTGCTATAATCAACTATCATCAGATTTAGCATTCATAGTAACTAGGCAATCAACATTCTGGTCATACAAATCATTTAAATCAACAATATATATGTTACTATGCCTATGACCAATAAATTTCATACACTCATCAGCAGAATTTATAACGATGCATAAGGATGATTCAAATGTAACTTTAAATCCTTTGTCACATAATTAACTAATGCTAAGAAAGTTATGTTTCAGGCCATCTACAAGCAAAACATTATCAATATAAGCATGAGATGTGATACATTTTGCCAATGCCAATTATTTTACTTTGGCCATTATCATCAAAAGTAACAACACCTCCATCTTTTGCATTCAAAGTGATGACTTATGATTCATCATCCATCACATGTCTTGAGCACCCGCTATTCAAGTATTATTTTCTTTTAGTTGGTCGGGTTGTAAGACACCTGCATACACAAATTTAAGTCTTACTTTTAGGTACTCAAGCTTTCTTGCATCCTTTGGGGTTAGCTAAATAGTTCCTTTGGACCCCATATTTTTTTAACATTGTGTGTGTGACAAGTATAAGCTTTGTGTCCTAATTTACCACATTTGAAGTATGTAATCTTTGTAGAATCATCAGCACGCACATAGATATTTTTTAAAAACTGTTATCTTTTAAAGGGGTTATATCCAAGACCAGCTCTATTATAAACAACTCTTTGACTACTAAGTATCATTTCTAATTTTTTTGAGCTCAATGTAAATCTATCTACAATTGGCTTTAATCTATCTACTTTATTTTTTAAATATTGGTTTTTCTTTAGCAAATATTCATTATCTTTTAAAATTCTTTCTTTCTCAAGATTAAGATCTTAATTTTATTTTTTAAATCTTTATTCTTTGAACTCAAGTTTGCAAAATCATCAAGCAATTCATAAAATGCACCATGTAATTCATCAAAAGTAAAGTCATCTAGAAAGCTAGGACTTACTTCATTATTATCTGCCATGAAGTAAACCTTGGCTACTTCATTTTTATCATCTTCAGAACTTGTAACCTCATTGTCACTCCATGTAGCTAACATTGCTCTCTTCTTCATTCTTTTGGGTCCTTTTTTTTAGTTGGGGACTGTTGACTCAATTGAGGATTTTGATGATTAACAAAACTATTTGAGTATAACATTTGATGTTACTAATGATTTTGATTAAGTTTTTCAGATTATAAGTCTATTTGATGATCAAAATCAAAAAGGAAAATCAAGTTCTGTTTGAATCTAATGTCAAGGTAAGACTGCAGACATTAGAGTCGACACATGGAATCACAGAGCCGACTCCGGAAAATGGCACAGACTTAGAGTCGACTCCGGGACTGTGAGAGCCGACTCTATCAGAAACAACAGAACGATGGATTTTCAGGCCACGACTTAGAGTCGACTCCCAGACTTTAGAGTCGACTCCAGAAGAATTTTGTGTCGACCCCAGAAAAGTCAGAGACGACTCCAGATCGAGCGGATTAAATTATTTCGAGTTAGAGCCGACTCCAGAAAAGCCAGAGCCGACTCCAGAATGTCACACGGCTCCAGAACTGTCAGAACGACTCTAAACTTTATCTTTATCTATTTTAATCCCAACGGCTATTGTTATTTATGGATCTAATCCTTTTTCACTTGCTTCTAACGGATAGTTTCACACTATTTATGGATTAATCGGATCTATAAGAAGAGGGTTGATTGCATCCCAAAAAAAGAGAGGAAAAGAAAAGAAAGAGGCAAAAAGAAAAGAATAGAGAAAATCCTTGAGATCCATCAGAAAAGAAAAGAGGGAAAACCTGTAAGGAAAGATCATACTCATTCCCCAAAAGAAGAGAAAGAGATTCCAAGCCTTTGCTGTTCTATTTAGAAGAAATCTCAAGAGAAGGAAGAAGCCCTAGTTTTTCCAATCTTCTGAGCCTCAAGAGCTATTCAAAGGAAGATCCATTCAAAGGAAGAGAAGGAAGAAGCCACCAAGATCTCGAATCAGGCTTTGGTTCCTAATCTCTATTTATTGTTTCATTATTGTATATTTGCTCATTGAAGGAGCAGTTTGCTTTTGTAAAATCAAATACTGTTTGCTGGGTCAATCTGGTGATTGATTCAGTTGAGGCTGTTAGCCTTGTGCAAGCATTGCTTGTTTTAGGTTTTGTGCTGGTGAGCCTTGAAAACCAGCTGGGTTCGTTGTGCACCCGGAAACAAGTTCGAGTTGTGAGCTTGCAAAACAACTCTGCTGTAATCAGTTTGATTATAGTGTGGACCCAAGAGGTACTTGGGAGTGGACGTAGGTGTAGGTACACCGAACCACTATAAAATCTATTGTGTTTGCCGTGATTGTCTCTTTATCTTCAACTCTCTATTTATAGTTGCTTAGTTTTAAATCTGTGAATCTAAGTTTTTATTTCCGCTGGGGGTTATCTTTCAAAAGAGTTTAATTTTTGAAAAACCCAATTCACCCCCCCTCTTGGGTTGCTATCTGGACCAACAATTGGTATCAGAGCTAGTGCTCATTTGATTTGATCTAACGATCAAGAGTCAAAGATCCACATGGCAACTCAAGCTGGTTCATCTTTTTCGAAGGCCAATCTACTAATAGACCACCCTTATTTAATGGTTCTAACTATGGTTATTGGAAGGCTAGAATGAAAATTTCATTCAAGCACTTGACTATGATCTATGGAGTATTATAGTCAATGGACCACACACACCCACTGCTAGAGTTAATGGCATGGAGATTCCTAAACCGGAAACGGAATGGGATGAACATGATAAAAATTGGCACAACTCAATGCCAAAGCAATGAATGTTTTATACTGCTCATTAGATGCAAATGAATTCAATCGCATATCTATTTGCATTTCTGCTAAGGAAATCTGGGATAGACTTGAGGTTACCCATGAGGGAACAAATCAAGTCAAGGAATCCAAGATTAACATGCTAGTTCATAAATATGAATTGTTTAAAATGGATGCATGTGAATCTATTGCTGATATGTTTACAAGATTTACTGATATAGTTAATGGTTTAAAAAGTCTTGGTAAATCTTATGATAATTCTGATCTTGTGAGAAAGGTTTTGCGTTCCTTGCCTAGGACTTGGGAAGCTAAAGTGACTGCAATACAAGAGGCAAAGGATCTAAGTACCTACCCCTAGAAGAATTATTGGGATCCTTGATGACTCATGAGCTTCAAATAAGCAACATGTTGATGATGATGAGTCAAAGAAGAAGAGGACTATGGCTCTTAAGATTTCTGAATATATGGAAGAGCCTCATGAATCTGAAGATGAAAGTGATGATGAGGACATGGCACTCATCACAAGGAAATTTAAAAGATTCATGAAGAAGAAGAAGTTTGAAAAGAAAAAGCCCTTTGCAAGAAAAGATGAGGACAAGGGCAAAGAAAAAGAAGTTATTTGTTTTGAATGCAAGAAGCCGGGTCACTTTAAATCTGAATGCCCTCAACTAAAGAAAGGCACCCGGAGATTCAAAAAGAAGGCAATGATGGCCACATGGAGCGATTCGGAAAGCTCAAGTTCCGAAGAAGAAGAAAAGAGTGAAATGGCCAATCTATGCTTCATGGCGGACAATGATGAGGTAAGTCCGAGTTTTCTTGATGACTTCACTTTTGATGAATTGCATAGTGCTTTTTATGAATTAATGGATGATTTTGCAAACCTAAGTTCAAAGAACAAAGATTTGAAAACTCAAATGCAAAAACTATCATTAGAAAATGAAAAGCATGTTGTTGATAAAGAACTTTTGATAAAAGAAAAAGAAAGTTTGAAAAATGAAGTTGATAGACTTAAGCCTATAGTTGATAAATTTACTCTAAGCTCTATCAAACTTAATATGATTTTGGAAATCAAAAGCTATTTTTGATAAAGCTGGATTAGGATATAATCCACTTAAAAAGCAAAAATCTTGAAAATATTTTTGTACATGCTGAAAAATCATCAAATATTACTTGTTTTAAATGTGGAAACAAAGGACATAAATCATATATGTGTAAATCTTCACATAAAAAGAAAAAGATGATTTGGGTTCCCAAAGGAACAATATTTAATGCATCTAACCATGAAGGACCCAAGAAGGCTTGGGTACCTAAAATTAAGACATGAATATTTTGCAGGAGTGTCTTGCAGCCATCAGACTGAAAAGAAAATGGTACCTGGATAGTGGTTGCTCAAGACACATGACGGGTGACAAAGATCAATTCATCACCCTTGAATCAAAAAGAGGTGGAGTAGTTACTTTTGGTGATAATGGTCAAGGCCATATCATGGGTATTGGTAAGATTCAAATTACTCCATCTACTCATATTGATAATGTTTTATATGTTGATGGACTTAAACATAATCTAATAAGTATTAGCCAACTGTGTGACAAAGGTTTCAAGGTTTCCTTTGAAGCTTCTGTTTGCACTGTTACTAATCCATTGATAACAGCATTATTCTTGTTGGTAAACGTTATGGCAATGTGTACTTAATTGATTTGAGTAATTTATCAAGTAATCATTGCTTAGTTGCTAATAATGCTAAGATGAATGAGATTGGTTGGCTATGGCACCGTAGATTAGGTCATGCAAGCACACACCTAATTTCTAAATTATTGAAAATGGATTTAGTTAAAGGTATTCCTAGTTAAATTTTGAAAATAATCGAATATGTGATGCATGTCAATTTGGAAAACAAACAAGAACTTCTTTCAAATCTAAGAATGTTGTTTCAACTACTAGGCCACTAGAGCTACTACACATGGACCTTTTTGGACCTACTAG